>JANHFL010003938.1:246902-261819 GCA_032468155.1 Oxyrhabdium leporinum | reverse complement strand
ATCATCGCAGTCTATATGGAGGGGGGGGGGGAGAATGAAAAATTGGCACCAGCTTTGAGAAGAACAGAATTCAGCACCTTCCTATTTTGGCTTAAAGGGAAGACAACGACGTCTAATTTTGTCCCAGATTGAGTTTAAAGGTTCTCCCAATGCAGCCTGCAACTGCTATTTCTTCTATATACTTGATCTTTCTTAGCAGTGCTATTTTCCAAAATTCTACTTGAAAAAATATATACTTTTCTGTGTTCCTCTACCTTCAATGCATTCAACTGAATAAATGTTAAGAAATGCAATTCAGATTCATTTTATTTGCAGCATACTAAAATCTAATAGAAGAAATTTAATTATAAATTTAGCAAAGTTAGAAATCATGAATGATCACCCTATTTTATTAACAGCATTAAAGCAATTATACTTCTAGAGTTGCGTAATATAATCATTTAAAGTATCTTAGAACCCCTAAAAAATTAAGTGTAGCCCCCCAAAAAGGGCATATATCTAATCCTCAGTAAAGCAGTCCAATTCTGATCAATCATAGAGCACCCCCTGGCAGTCATTTTTGGTGTATGCTGAAAGGGCTCTGAAGATGAAATAATATGAAATTCTCTTTCAAGAGGAAACGGGGAAAATAGAACTACATAGAAAACACTATGTATGACAATTACTTTACAATTAATGCAATCAAACTCGCAACCATAAACTCATAATGCCTCTGTACCAATGAGATATTTTAACGTAATATAATAGTACTCTTGTTGCTAACATTTCAGTGGGCTGGCTCCAAAATGACAAGATTCCAATCTCAAAACTGTTTTGATGGAACAAACGAGAGAATGATTCTTAACTATTCAAGTAATATCACATTCAATTTACAGTGGAAAGTCAGGGAAGATACAATCTAATGCAAAAAACACTTTAAAATAAGGACTTATTTTTATCTTCTTTTATATAATTACCATGATGTAAAGAGATAAAGTGAAAAGACCAAACATAATAAAGGAAGTTATGAGAGAAAATTAACAGCTAATATCTATTTATGCAGAATGCTGTAGGTATAGTTAAATACTATTGAGATGGGACATTCTACAAGGAAGATTTTTAAATACTCAGAAAAGATGCAGTCATAAATTAGAAATATATTCTATATCGACTTAAAAATAGTTCTATATATGGTTTAAATAAATTATACAAATTATATACAAATAAACCATCATTATTATTGTTGTTGAAAGTTAAAATTTCCCAAACATAAATAGTTATCGCACTTACAATAATCTCAAACAAAACATTTATTTTGCAGTAGTTGTGACTTGTCTCATCCCAAAGGGCTCTAAATGTTGTATAATATCAAACAAATTTAATGAAGACATTTAATCTCATACCTGCAGCGTTTTAAAGATCTATAACATACAACTGTAAAGCTTATGTTTTTTTCCTCCTTTCTACTCTTGCAAGCGCGTGATCTTCAAACACTTTCTCGATAGTAATTGAAAAGTATGCACTATATTATCCATAATTTAACTTCAAGCTGAATAAATCACCACTCTGCTCAAATAAAACGCCACCAGTGATAATTGTGATAATTATTCATTAAATGTATATGCCACCCAACTCTCAAAGACTCTGGGCAGTTAACCATCATTAAAAACATTAAAAACAATAAAACAAAAAAGGACAAAGATGGTGCGATAACAAATCGAAATGGGAACAAAGAGAAAGAAGAAAAGGGGGTTTTGCTCACACTCATCAAAACCCTATGTGAAAAGCCAGAGCTTCAGGACTCTTCAAATTACCAGTTCTGTGGGGCTTTTTGGATCTCAGAGGAACTTTACTCCAGAAGATAGGTGCTATTTCAAAGGTGGCTTCCAGAGTCCAGAAAAATGGCATTGTTTAATTGAAGGAACCTGGAGCACAAACCAACTCTGCCAGATCAAATTGGCTATATTATCAGGTAGATACTATGGCAGACAAGCAGTCCATCAAGTAACCAGGTTTTATGTCATGGAGGTCATTATAGATAGCAACCAGCATCTTGAATTTTAATATTCAAAAACTTCATTATGAATATTACTATAATGGCTTTGAAATAATAGTCATGGTGCAATTTCCATATAAAAAGGCCGATGTGACCATGGTCCATTGGTATGAATAGTACCTAACAAATTCTATTTCGCTGGTTTCTGAGTGTCCCTTTAACACTTTCAATAGTAATTTCTAATAAAAAGATACTCACTTGTTGCCATGACGCCTGGAGGACAGGCTGATATCCCATGATCCACTGCCCATCTGAAGGCTCCCTCAGCAACTAAGAAACTACAAAATAGGAGAGAACAAATAAGTGGCTGGGAGAAGACACTCCAACTAGGAAATATTTTCATAATTTTCAGTATAATGGCAAACTATTTAGTAGAATTGTTCTAATTATATCAAAGAGGAAATGACAGGAAACACAATATTCTTTACAGTGTTAAATGATGCACAACCCCATCCTAAGGTTTGTTTTAGAAGTAATCTGATTATCACTGGCATCTACTCTTTTTAATAATCCACAATCTAAGCCACATTTTTGAATCTGTGAAGAAATACTGCAGGTCCAAAATACTTAATTGAGATGCTAATTAAATTTTATTAATGTTGAGAGGAACAGCTTTCACATGCCTTGGCTTCCTAGCTTTCAAAAAACCTTTAAATAAGACCTTTACTGAAGTTCCCAGAAAATCTAGGAACTCAATGCTTATAGTGATTCCCTGGGACTACCAAGAAATTTCAACACGTTGACAAAGCAGATGGATTTCAGGTTTTCCACATGCTATAGATAGTAAAATAGCTGGCATTTTTGTAGATTTTCTGTAATGCAGTCTCATCAGAATTGGATATTCAGAAAATTATTTTTTTCCTCATGCTTAGAACAGCTCTGTAGAAAATAGGCATAATTATAGTTTATGTTCAATTGTTTACGAAAATTAAATCAGTTTGAAAGTATTATTTCCAGAATAAAAATTATCATGACCATATCCACTTCAATCTCAAACCAGCCAATTCTTGAAAAATGTGTTTTGCTTTGAACTTGGAACATTCAAAGAGCCTTTTTGAGTGTTCCAAGCTCAAAACAATATATGCATTCCAAGAGTTTTGTTCCAAGGTAAAATATGCTAATTTAAAATATTTAAATCTGCCAAATGTGTTTCTTGTAAAGGAGTCTATGCTGACTTTCTGCACTAAAGTTATAGAGAAAATGACCAATGGACTGAGTATTTTTTTAAATGTTACAGGAAGTAATACAGAAAATACAATATCTGTCTGCCCGAATGGCTGTGTTTATCTCCAAGCCAAAATTTGTTACCTAAACAGAAAATGGCGGAAATTGTAGCTATCCCACCTTGTTAAAATGTTGAGTAAACACCACAAGTTCTTAAAGGATTCTGGGGTATGGATTGATTGATTGGTTTGTTTGTTTGTTTCCTGAAATTATTAATGTTTATCCCCACCCCCACCCCGCATCTCAATTTAAATAGGTTACTATAATCAATGTTTGGGTAACTGTCATCCACTTGGTTTTGGGTCCTAAGGTGTGAAAGGTATAAGTTTGTTCTGGTACCCATTACTTTTGATGCGAATATATGGTGATGTTCAATTTTGGTTCTGTTGGAATACTTGAACCTTTTCATTATTGTGTCAAAACACAGCCAATAAAGAATGTTCTAATGAAATGTTTAGCAGGGCTATTTTGTTCTGCATTCAAAATGAAATATATTTTCCATTTTGTCTATACCCTTAAATGGAAGCATATGTTAAAATTTTATAAATCTGGAAGCGAGAGATGAAGAAATCTGTGTTTTTAAATCAATATTTAGTTTTGACATTTACTGGACTCAAAGCTTAAACATTAGAATAGAAGCTTTTCAATTGTGTGTGTGTGTGTGTGTGTGTGTAAACAACCACAATGAAAGACATTATAAGTAGAAATATTATCCTTAATTTTCAATTCTATTTACAACCATAGTGAAAACATAAGATGTTCCAAGACCAATAAACTAATCCAGCCCTCATCTAAATAACATGTTATTGCTATTTTTTTTTAAATAACAAGCTTCTGTCAATAAGAATAACTTTCAAAAATTGCATTACAATGAAGGAGGAAGAAGTAACAATAACCAGAAAAAAACAGAATAAAGCAATTACCAAGGCGGAATTCTGCCAGCAGATAGTTTTCCCTTCTGCCCTTCACATAATAATTTATTTGCCACGGAGACAGGATTTTTGATTCCTGAAAAACACAGTTCATTTAAGAGAACTGCAACATTGCATTACAGACAAATTTGCAATACATTAAACATATTCCTTAATTATTATTATTATTTTTCAGATTTTGGTGTTTCAAAGAACCTGATACTAATAAGAAAAAAGTCAGACAAGAGTTTATTGACTGAATCCTATGTTAAAGTGATGATCCAAATCATGTCTCCCACACTAGGAGCACTTTTCTCAACAGCAACAGATGTTAAAGGATGGGTTCATTCGTCAATACTAAAGATCAGAATATAATTTTCTTTTTTAAAACAAACTGAACACACAATCATATACGTATGGACAAATATCATTTTCCCCGAATACTGCAATTTAGAATGTTTCCCATGTTAACTTAAACTATAAAAGAAAGTTTTATATATATACAATATTAAAGTGATACATATTCAAGAATTCTATCTAGTTTAGTTACCTTTATTGGTCATTGCACCTCGTACAACGAAATTAAATGCCATCTTAAGTGTACATTATTACTATAAAAATAAAACACAAACACACATCCTTCACATTCTATACAATTGAATTGAAACCCCCTGATACTGCGTTAAAATTGCACTATACAGTAGAATTCAATATAGTTACTACCCTGGGATAGCAGCTGTTTTTCAGCCTATTTGTCCTTGTTTTTATTATCCTTTACTGTCTGCCAGATGGTAGTATTCAAAAAAAGGGTGCCCAGGATGAGATGGACCTTTAAGAATGTTTTGAACTTTCTTAAGGCAGTGGGAGCTACAAAGCTCTTCCAAAGAGGGGAGAGGGAAACCAATGATCCTCTGGGCAATGACGTTCACCCTCTGGAGCGCTGTCCTATCTGCCACTGTACAATTGGCAAACCATACACAGGTGCAGTAAGTTAAAATACTCTCTATGGTGCAGCAGTAGAAGGTCATCAGCAGTTTTTCATTCAGCTGTTGTCTCCTGAGAAGCCTCAGGTAACATAATCTCTGCAGGGTTCTTTTGACCAGTGCTGCAGTGTGAACACCCCAGGTCAAGTCCTCTTTTATGATAACACCCAGAAACTTAAAACTGGCCACTTGCTCCACTCGGTCTCCATTGATAAGCAAGATCTGGATGTCTGATCTATTCCTTCTATAGTCCACTATAAGCTCCTTGGTCTTATTGGTGTTGAGGACCAAGTTATTAACTCCACACCACAAAAGCAACCGGTCCATCTCATCTCGATAGGCAGACTCATCATCCCCGGAGATGAGTCCCACCATCTATTTTTGCTGTATTCGTTTTCAATGATATACAGAAAAAACTGTAACATGTAATATGATCCTGTACAATATTAGTACGCTCCCAAAACAGGTGTATTGAGCCAAAACAAAGAAAAACCAATTGCCATCCTGATTATCTAAAGTCACACTTATTTCAATTGGAAACTTTCCACTGATTTAAAATTTCTTCCATGTTCTAGATTCAGGTTACCATATTTTTCTGCTTGTCTCTATCATAACAGCATATCTACTTCAGGAAATTTCAAGTACCATGAATCATTGCCAAGAACATTTCAAATGCGGGTTCTTTAAAAAAAATCCCAACGAACATGAACAGTGTGATTCTAGGCAGTGTACAAAAAATCCAAAATTAAGCAACAGCTGGCAATAGCAGTAATAATCACTAGTATATGATTTGGCTCATATTTCTACCCTTTATCAACTTACTTATCTTGGCCTCAACATGAGATTGGTTGTGACATGACTAAATATATAGTCAAAGATCATTCTGGTATCAATATTACATCTTTGAGAGCCTAATCTACATACCACTGAGAGCTCCCACTGCTCCAAAATTGAGTGATTTTCCATCCATAATACTGGCATCACATTCAATTTCACCTAAAAGGTTTAGATTAGATCCCATTCCTGCATTTGTAAAGGGTGAATCCTATAAAGAAATTTAAAGAAAAAATATATAAACAAACATCTATATTATCAAAACAAACAACTTGGGTCAAATTATTGTTATTGAGTCAATGTGTTGCCAATTTTCAGCCAGCTAATTTTAATTCATGATTCCCTACAGGAAGTAGAAGAGGATAGGACAAGAAAAAAAAGCAGAAAAGAGAAAAACAGAGTGCAAGTGAAAGCAAGACTGTAAAGAGAGTAAAGGGAGAGGATGTTTTGAACTGATATACATTTATTCATCTGAGATACAGATTCTACAGATGCATGCTCTGGGTTTTCTTTAAAAACCCATTTTTACCATTCCATTTTCAGCTAAGCAATACAGATAGTGAGATCCCTATTATTGTCACACATTGAAGTTAAGGGAGAGGCTACCAAGTGAAGAGCTTCCCAGATGATAACAGTAACTGCCAAACAACTACACAAAAGCAAGAGGAGGAACAAGGATGGATAAGGAAGTATGAAAAATCCAATCTTTTTCCCTATGAACTCCACTATGTGGTTATAGTCAGAAATTGTATATAAGTACTGGATATAGAGAAAGTAGTTCCAAGACCTGTGTGTGCACGCACGCATGTGCGCACACATACACACACACAATAATTTTTCTCCTTCCTAAATGGGGCTTCATTTTTTTTCTTCCTAAATGAGATACACATCTACAATATACAGAAAGTGCCTGTGAAGGGAAACAAAAGGAAACTCTAACTGCTTATTGAAATTTCAAAACAAAAAAAAATGGCTTTTGCTAAATGAAATCTAACCCCAATTTCTTTGTACAGTCAGCAGGAAACAGAATTATTCAAGCAATCCCTTTTGGATCTATATGGGTATGAAAACAATTTTCAGATATGCACATAAAATAACTGATCCACATAAATTTGCCAAAGTATACGGATTTGTTCTGAAATGCATGTCTGATACCACACATTGTATGAAAGAAAATCTCTCAAAATGTAGACTCCAATGTAAATTGGAGCCGAGAGCATTATGCAAAATAAATGTGATTAATTTTGGTTGAAGACGCAAATATTGCTTAGAATCTTCATTGCTTTAAATGCTGTTCCATTTACAAGTCAGGGGTTTTTAATTTATTCTTCCACCCAGTGGTGGGATTTGAATAACTTAACCTGTTCTCTGGCTGGGTAGGCATGGCTGGTTGGTCATGTGACTGGATGGATGACGTCAGGCAGAAAAACGAGTGGGGGCGGGCTAGCCAGTGGTGGGATTTGCTGGTTTGCTGAACAGAACAGAATCTTAACTACCCAGTTCGCCCGAACCAGTGCGAACCAGCAACCACCTCTGCTTCCACCTCCAATGACAGTATCAAGGATTTTAATTCTATAATATGCCAAATCTGGGAGGAACAAAAGGGTGTTTTGTAAAGCGAACTGGGCTTCACAAATGCAGATACATCTGAAATTGCTTTTTCCCTAGTAGTCTGCAACTCTTCAGAGAGACAGCCCATGAGATATGAGCAACTGCTACCAGAAGAAAACATCCTTCCTTCCTGATTCGTAAGTAGTCATGCAGACGGAGTTGGACGCATCCTATTGAATTCTGTTATGCTCTTCTCCATTTTATGTGGAATTAAGACAAGGTTTTCAAAATTTCTTGTTAACAACTGTTGAAACCAAAGGACAGAACACTGCAAAGCAGAAAGCCTCCCAAACTCTATGAAAAAAGCCATTTCTTTGTTTACTGAGTTTATTCAGATTTACAGTAAAAGGTGAAGCGTTCAAATCTGTCCCCCTTATAATTACATTTAACTTTGTAAAAAACTAAAATTGAAATACAAGCTACAAGTCAAAGATTTGGCAAAAAACGATTCTGGAAGTAGAAATTACATTTTGCAATCTGTATTATCAGCAGGCAGAGGAAATGTCTAGATTGTTGTTAATATATACCCTCAATTAAAGGAAGATTTACTCCGCTGTTCTAAATTCTTTTTTCCATCCAAAGTTTGACCCATGGTCAAATGTTATTAAAAGGAATTTAATACGAGCCATTAAGTATACAACTCAATGTACCTTGTTAGAACCTAATCAGAATCTCTGCTCTTTCCCTACACATTGTCTCATACATGAACACAAGCTCCTGTTCTAGGTATTTATATCAGGAATGCGATCAATAAAAGAAAACACCTTAAATCAACATGCTGTAAATCCATAATTCATTGCATACTAGCAAAATTAAGGCCCTTAATTACTGACAGGTGCTGATTGAGAAGGAAAAAAAACGCACATTCAAACTATTTGATACAACTGTTTCCAACATCTAGGTCAATTATCCCCAGAAACGTGCTACAGTATAAAATATATCCTGGGGTATTTATAATCACCATAAAATCCTTGCCAGGATTATGAAGAGTCATTTTTGTCCAGGTTTCCTTAAGTATTTGAATATATTATCTTTTCCCATGTAATGAAAGGTAAAATATTTTAACTGTGCTTCCATCTGGTCAATTTATTATTTTGGCATTAATGTTTTCACAGTAGAGCAGCCATTCAAATTAACTGGTACATATTAACTGCTGTCTCTGCCTCAGTGACACAGCAACTGACACATTTGTAAAGAAGTGTTTACTTACTTTCACTCTAAAAAACGACACACACACACACACCTACCTTATATCAGAATATCATGAACAAATAAAAGAGGAAGAATAAATTCTACCTTTTCTCCAGTCTTTTATTTTCTGGAATATTATATAACACCTGAAGTGTGGGGACTAGGTTGGAAGATACAAGTGCCTAGAAAACTTAATTCTTCTCTTCCTCTTCCTTTATCCATCCAATAAACGTGGGTGATCTTTTTTAAAAAAAAAAGCTTTATAAAGCCTAAGTAGTCAGAAACATTCCTTCAAGTATGTTTGCAATTTGCTGTACAAAACCTTTTAAAGGATACTTTCTTCCTGATTCAATTCCACTGAAAAGTCAGAATATTTAGCCCTGAACAGACCCCCTGGAGAGAGGGGCTAATCAGGGCTCAATAATCTTCTTACATATTAAAAAAAAAATTGTCAAATAATGCATTTAATGTAAGACAAGATGAACAGAAAAATAGTCATACTGCCACCAAAAGAACACCTGAATAAATGTAAGTACCTCTAGTTCAACTAGAGCTGCAGTCACTGCATCTGTTACAAGAGCCCCAGCCTGTAGCTTTTCAATTGCCTAGAAGACAGAATTTTAGGTATAAAGTATTGTCTGTTAAATATTTTACATACTATTTTTTTTTACACAATAACACCCAGTGAGTCATTTGGTCCCATTAGGGAATTGTTCAAAGTTTCAAAGAGTGGATAATGACTATTCTTAGGCAAAACAAAGGAACCACACTTTACTTACATTTGTGATGTCATGTAATCTAAGATATCTGACTACACTATGAACATCCTTATTTAAAAGAAGAAATGGTGTTGGGATATGAATATCAAACTGAATTTAATGAATTTAATTTAACTGAAGTTGATGGAATTGGCTAAGATGGCAAAAGTAACTACCTTGATTAAAGAAAAATCTTTGTCTAACTCTTCCACAGAGGGTTTTTTTTTATGTGGCAACCACTTTTGGACTTTTTGCTGAAAACTGTAAGAAATAGTAATTTTGGGATCTGATGATTTGCATAATGAATAGAATTGTTTATGATTACAATAATACCAGGTATTATTGAATGTTAGATCAAAAGGGTAATGTATGTTAATTTGTAATTATATTGAAGAAAATTAAGTTATCTTTTTTCCTTTTTCTTTCTTTATTCTCTTACATTTTCCATATTTTCCTTAATTCTTTTTTTATATTTGACTTTTTGTAGAAATTTAATAAAGGATATTTTTAAAAAGGATATAAATAATAATCATATCCTGTACTTGCACCAAATAAATGCCAGTATTTTCTACTACACTAAATAGGAAGCAAAGCAGAAAATACTAATTGATTATGAATGTTTTTTAAGTAAATTTCTGTTCACAAACTGATTGGTTTACCAAGCTCACTGCATTAACCTATGGTACCACCATATTCAGCAGGAGTCTTCTTCAGTTTGACATTTGTTTGTGCTATCTTCTGAGCAGGCAACTACGTTATATTCCAAGAATAGAAGCTGAAAATTATCAAGACAGTTGATAGAATGGAGACAGAGATATCCCTGGGAGTTGATTAATAAGTTCAAACTTGCTATTGTGCTGATTACATGTTTCATGCTATACAGATACAATAATTTTTCTTATCTACAATTTGTTAAGTAATTCAATTTCTGCATTTTATGAATATATATGGCCTAATTTTTTTTAAAAAATAGTGCAATTAGGAATTGTTTAAGAATTACTGAAAAGTAGGAGTAAAGAGATACCATTTCTAACAATTATCTTCTAACAATCTTACCTTCCGACATGCTCTTTTGCACACATGTTTATATTCTTTGGCTTTGGATTCAGAATGATAACCTGCACCTGTTAGCAAGGAATATGTAAGAGAAGAGGGGTAAAAGTGATCAAGTACTGTAAGCAGAATGATTTTGTTTTAAAGCTTTTTCTAAAATAAAACCTCCCCATATCAAAAATATATCTACCTTGTAAGAGGACTACAAACCAGCATGTATCCCTCCCCTTCAAGGGCATTTTCAACAGGTTGGGTGGATTTGTCTTTCCAAAGAGTAATCTTGGAATATTGGATATTGGAATCTGATTGTGAATCATGAAACCCTATGATCATCAGCTCATTAAGGGAATGTCAACCAACACTCCACTGCATGTTAGACATCTACATAGCAAGCACCACTGGTTCAAAAATCTAGCCGAAACAAGGAACTGCACATGTAAATGGGATCTGAAGTAGCACAAAACAAAGAAAACAATAGTGTCTTTTTCTGTATGCAGGCCCACATCTTTGTCATTATCACCTCAATTACAATTTCCATTTTTACAACCCTAAAATCACTTAATTGATTAAGTTGGGGTGACTGGATGGAGCTGAGAGTTTACTAGCCAGCTGCCCTTCCTGATGCCATGTGGAGTTCACAGCAGATATTTTTTGGTTTGCGCCCCGATAAACATATGCCACTACCTAGGATTGAACTCTCAACCTTCCAAGTGGGAGGTGAGCATCACTAGACCACCATGCCATTCTTTATCACATCAATCACAAACAAAACATCAAAATATAAAGAGAAATGTATGAACTATGTATCTGTTATTATCCATAGATGTATGAAGTTGTTTTTAACAAGATGATATAATATTATCCTTTTAAATTCTATTACCTTTTGAGAAAAGCTAAAAGAATCAAGATATACTAGCAGGCCCACAGCAGAAAAATACAAAAGTGTTTACTCCTCTGTAAAGCACTTTGTCTTCTAAGTGGTGCCATTTATATCTACACCAGTCCTTGATTACATTGCAAATTATTTGGTTAAATTCAGCCTCAATTCACAGACTGTTCAAATGTATACATATATATTTAAACTTCTTATTCACATATCCATTGCCAAGAGGAGCTTCAACGAAGTATTATTGTCTCCATGCCTAACAGTGGAACTACATCATTTGCACATGATGGACTGTTTCACTGGACTATGACTTTAGGAAGAATGGCAGAAATTTTACTACTAATATCACCCAGATATGCTACTATGTTTAAAATAAAGGGGTAGTATCTTCTATAACTAACAGTTATTACATAACTTTTCCTAATGGCTAAGTTCTCCACTTCCTGTACCACTGCTTTATAATATTCATCTATAATGAATATTTGTATTCATGCCCCTAACAGTGCAAAACATTTAGTATAGTTTATGACATAATACTTGCCCAGAATATTAAACAACTCCTCCTTATTCTTTAGCAAAAGTGTTAATTATGAGTTAATAACAAAAGTTTCCCAAACCAGGTGGTAGGACTGGAATTTATTGGGAGATTTCCAGTAAGTATGAGAACAAAATATTAGGGTAGGAAGTGAAAAAATATCTCGGTAAAGAGAATGTAAACCACATCCAAACTATAGTATTCCAAAGAAAATGATGCTGACACACCCATGGAATCACCTGGAGTCAAGCTCATGTCAAAAACAAGATTTTCCTTAAAAAACCACTGCCAAATCAAAAATGATAGATGTAAAAATTAAAAAAAATTGCTTATGAATTCATTACCATAACAGGAACCATACAAGATATTGTATGATATAATCTCTACCATAATAATGTATATTACTGCATTCTTTGATTGATAGAAAATATTGCCTTTGCCAAAATAGATCACATTAAATATTGAATTTTTAAAAAGGCTATGACCTTAATTCTGTGCTATTAAATTTGACATTAAAATAAGAAAGACAGTGAAAATTATATCTTTTTTGTAAGGTTAAACCGCAGTAATGCTTACTGTTATAAGAACTTTATTGAGCAATGAATATATATAAAAATAAACCATAATATGCATGGTTAGATTTGGCATGCCCCCAGGATGAAAATTTGGTAACTATGACTTACAGTTCAGCAAAGGTAGTAAGTTAGATAAACCGTGGCAAGATTTAAAATGCTTTGCCATTTATTCAAAAAACTTTTCAGCAAACCATAAACTGATAAATTTTGAGCAATGCAAAAGCAATATCCCAATGCTGCTCAAGCAAAGAGGAAGAAAATATTAAAGTTTGGCCCTGTGAATAAGACTCACACTTCAGAGAGCAGCACCTCTGTTTTCTGCTGAAGGGATTATAGCCTTCAACTTAAATGCCTGGTAAGTCTTTTTTCTAAAAGCATGTTTTCATGCATCATGCTATAAATCTATCCATCAAAAAGGCAAATTTAAAAAGGAGGCAGCCTTCTGATTAGCTATTTCCTGCCAAATGACAGCAAGCATAGACACTGTATTCCTTAACTTAAATAAAAAAGCTAACTGAATTACCATAACTAAAAAGAAATGAGCAGATTACAGTTCAGCCACAACTGGCCTAAGAAACATATCATGAAATATAAACATATATTCACCATTCTTTCCCCAATTTACCTGTGCTTCACATGTTTCCCACCTCTCCCAAAATACCATATATGGTACTAAAACATTAAAAACACAGCCCATCTACTGTTGTGATATTCTGACATATACCTGCATGTACAAGTACAAATCCCACTCGTCTCACTTTCTGAGCCGGTTTGGCTTCGTGTTCTTTTACCATCATCCTTACTGCAGTGGCATGAGCTGACACAGGAGGAACTTCTACTGAGCTTATTCCCTTTTCCATGATCATACTTCAAAGCTATCGTTTCCTGTGGAACAGAACATGCTTCCATCCAAGGGAAAACATGGGGAAAGAGTCTTCCTGAAAATAAAATCAAGCAAAACGATCTCATTTTATTTACTTTTGGCTAGGATTCCATTCAAGAAACACATTCTGTTCAAAGCAGCTGCATTGGAACCAAATGCTACTCGGGTGCAAGATTTTTTTTCACATCCACGACTATCAGTAACAAAAGTTCATTCATTCATTCATTCATTCATTCATTCATTCATTCATTCATTCATTCGATATATATACACACACACATGTACACACACACATACACACACACACACATACAATACAGGCATGTATTAATGTGCTACTTATTAAGCTGTATAACAAATTTTTAACTTTACATTGAACTAGTGATAATCTTAAATTTTTATAACCCTCCACAGATTTATTAGTTTTTTATACTGGCAGAGATTAGGAAAAGTCAGGTCCAGGCAGAATAGTATGATTCCTTTAACAACTAAAATAAGGCTATCCTGAAAAGTGTCCTTCCCCCTTACTCTCTCTTAACTTCTATTCTTTCACAAGATTTTAATAATAGTTGCTATACTAGTATTACTAGAGTCCCAACTATAAGCAATAATTTAGAAGCTGAGAACATTCTCATCTCCAGATACTTTTGTGCAAGAAATCACTAGTCTGCGCTAGGGAAGCTCAAACAGACTATTATTTCATATTTGCACTGAAATCAATCCTAACATTAGGATTTCAATCCAATGCTCTTGATAAGAACGACACGTGTATAGTGCCTGCTGAGACAGGGTTAAAAGTGTGTCTCAAAAACTGGTTCTGAAGCCACAGAATATGGCCATGGCGAGTCCATGCCCAAGAGACCTTAAGCGATCTACTGGTTCCCATCAAGCATCTTACTCGAGAATCAAACAGGGTGAACTCCCTTCTAATAAGAAAAGACCAGCAAATGGTGGGTGTTTTACATTCCTTCCTCCATAAAGCTTTTTTTTTAGAGACATGGGAGCAGCAAGGGATTCGTTCCCCAATATTGCCATAGCAACCGGAAACATGGATGACCCAGAGCCGCCAAATCCCCAGTCTGGGTTTGGAAATCTAATAGCTGAACAAGGAAAACGCATGCAAGTTAAGAAGAAAGGCTCCTTATCTCCCGCCTTAGATGGAAAGCTTTGGCCATCAGCTCTACCTCCATTTCCGGGAGGCTTCGCTCACAGCCAGGTTGGACCCTCGACTAGGCAGGTAAGTCCCCCGAGATGAGATACACCCTTCAGCTGCCTCCTACAACCCTCACGCTTCGCCTCCACCCCACATGGCTGCAGGCTCAAGCATCCCGCCGGAGAGCCCCGCCTCCCCCCCCCCCCCCCCCCCCACCCCCGGGGGGGGGGGGGCATCTGCGGGCCCCTCTCCCCGAACTCCGTTTTCGCTGGCAGTGGGCTGCAG
>JANHFL010003938.1:223325-241753 GCA_032468155.1 Oxyrhabdium leporinum | reverse complement strand
ATGTCGGGACGCAGGAAACCACAGCCACTCGGTCTTGGAGGGGTTGAGTTTGAGTCTGCCCCCGCTCATCCAGACCCCTACGGCCTCCAGGCACCGGGACATCACTTCCACAGCATTTTTATCATTAAATGCTATAAGCATCAATATATACTGTATAACACAATACCGAACAAATAGCAACAGTTGTTTATAGCAGCAAATTGTGAAGTAGTAAATGCAAATGATGGTGTTTTTTTAATTTGTTTTTTTAACACAACAGTCCCTGGGATTATCTCTTCACATACCGGTATATTATGCAGTAAGACATGGGCCTGACCTACACTTCTAACATCAGAATTTTCAGTGGCTAAACAGCCATCTGAATGGATGAAGTTACTACAGCATATTTTGGCTTCCTTTTGATTTGAAATCTGGTTCAGTTTGGGAACCCAGAGCAATAAAAGGGATCTCTAACATCCATCTTTAATGGTGTGCATAGTCCATAGGGATCACTTTCAGGTGAACAAGATTCCTACATTTGTAAATGCTGTGTGCAGGAGAGAATATTGACTGCAGTGAATTATTATGCAAGCTACATTTGGCCTCCCTCTTCCCTTAGGGGACACCAACATTAAAGGAGTTATCAGAAACTAAAATATAAACTACATATACCTGCAATTTGAAAAATTATCAAGTTCTTTCAATATCATTTCTGTGGCTACAGCTGGTTGCCATGGTTGCAATCATTTATACACTTAGCATTCAGTGTTTACTGTAATTATTTAAAAATGAAGTGTGAACATTTAACATCAACATGCAACACCATTTTAGTCATCTCAAAACTTAAACAGAAAAGGCAGGTTGCAAAGGTCTGTAACGTTTTTAGTACTTTATATTTTACATTTCATTCTTTAGTACCATTATTTATTTGAACTATGTGTCAGTGTGGCTTAGTCATGTTGTTTTTGGAGGCTGTGGGAATATGAAAGGGAATAAAAACCAACTGTCGCAGTTGATTGGAAATAATACATTTAATTCTGGAGGGCCAAAATAACAAAATCCATGTGGACCTATTTATCTCTGCTTGTCCAATCTTTTTCTTTATGTTATTACTAAATAAATCAAAACTACTTGTGGTTCCAACCGTAACGAAACATCTATAGGCATATGATTTACATATTTAGTAATCGCTACTATGGCTGCCAACTTTGAAAGGAAATGACTGGATGCTAAATCACATTTGAAATGCACAAGCATGCACATTTTCACAGTTACTTTTCACTGAGTTTTTAACATTGATTAGCTATCTGGCTATTTTTTTCCTCTTATTTCCTCAATTTAAAAAACAATCTGCTTCATGGCTGCAGCCACAGGGAAACAGAAGCACAACATTCCTGCTAAACAAAATGTTACCTCTGTTTGCCAAATATTGGTTAACTTGATAGCACAAGTCAGCTAAAGCAGGAGTAATGAGGCTTTGAAGTACTGGGTTATAAACAAGATTCTGTGAGGGGGTTTGAAAAACAGGACAGCTTCCAAGCATGAAAGACAAGCTGAAAATAGCATAAAGCTCCTTTTCACCTCATCATTACTCTACTTTCCTTGGAGGACAAGCAAGATTTGGAATTCTCTGGTTCTCCGAACCCTCCTTTAAAGGACTATTGGAGAATCATCCTTTATTGGAAGGAAATTTCAGTTGAAATGATTAGTCAGTCCAAGGCCAGTATAAAGGTGACATGAATGAATGAATGAATGAATGAATGAATGAATGAATGAATGAGTGAGTGAGTGAGTGAGTGAGTGAGTGAGTGAGTGAGTGAGTGAGTGAGTAAGTGATTGGGGATCTGAAGCTGCCAGTCCAATGAAGTAGATGATTAGCTGAGTGAATAAGCACATAGGGTAGCTGACCATAGTCCTTCAGTTATAGAGAGGTGCATTGATTGCTACTGTTTGATTAAATGATTGAATTTGCTTCTTGTCCCATTGCAGATGACTTTGGGCAACTTTACAGAATTAAAACAATACAGGAGAAAACAACCACAGTAATAAAAACAGTGACAGGAAGCACAAATCCTCTGCCCATATTCCTCACAATGCACGTGCCCATCCACCCGTCTAACCCAAGATATGTAGTGCGCTAACACTGAAGGCTTTTAAGAAATGATTGGACAACTATTTGTCTGAAATGGTATAGGGTTTCCTGCTTGAGCTAGAAGACCGCCAATGTCCCTCCCAGCTTTGTTATTCTGTTATTTTGAAAAGTCAGGTTTTTAAAGAGTACTTAAAGATGGGCAAGGTGGGAACCACGTGGATCTCTAGAAGTGCCCAAACATAGATGGTTTGCCTTCTAGGTTCCATTAGGTGGCGTTTGATTAAGCGGACCTGAGCAAGACAATCCTGTCAGAACAAGTAGGATAGGCAGACATTATGGGAGGTAGATGATACTTCAGATAGGTGGATCCTATGCTATATAAGGCTTTATAGGTAACAACCAATGTTAGATTGTGCCCAGAAGCAAACTGGCAATTAGTGCAGCTCACATAGAAGGGTTGTTACATGGATAAAGTGAGGCTTGCCCTTCACTGCTTGTGCTGCGTTCTGAATCAGCTGACACTTCCAAACAGTCTTCAAGGGCACCCTATGCAGAGCCAAATGCAGTAGTCCAACTGTGAGCTAACCAAAGTATGAATGAGTGAGAGTCCAGAAAGATGCCTGGATTGCACTCCAAATCTGAGTGAAGCAATGCCACCCTGCTCAGTGCTAAAAGTGAAAGATTCCCAGCATCGGACAAGCAAAACATTAACAGTCATTCAGTCTTGCTACATCCCGATTTTTACAGCACCCAGAATTGGGACAAGACCTAGAAAACATTGTTTATTTAGCCATGATTCAAGAGATACAGAATGACCTGACTGTTTCAAAGGACTCAAGTTGATGTCCTTCAGCTTCAGAGCATATTGCAACTGCCCTGAGATGAGATCTAGTGTATGACCTCCAGTTTCAATCATGGCCTCAATAATTTGGGACAAATCTATAGTTGGCATGATAGCCATGAACGTTTGAGCTGTCCCAGACACAGTGCTTCCTGGAGGCAAATTAAAATCCCCAAGGATCATCAGTTATTGACATTTCCATAGAAGAGGTAATCAACTTTTAATATGTAGTGCAATCACATGTATCAATTTCAGTGATAACGTTGTTAGAAGTGATTGTATCAACAATGTGATCTAGCACCATACTGCTAAACAATTATAGCTATTCACGTAAACAAGATAATAAGCTAATTGAATTATCTTAAAAAAAGGAATGTGAAAAGCATTTCCATGCAATAGTGAAGAAAAGATACGTAATCCTGCAATATTTTGTAAAGACTAAGGTGAGACATTCACTCTGACTTCTGAAAGTGCAAGAGAAAGGTAATATTTTTTTCACAATTCATTCAAATGTCTCTCCCTGGACACTATTCAATGTGCTACCTTTTTTTTTTAAGCCAAATTTCTGTTGGAATAAACATATGCCAGAGTAAACATTGGAGCAAACATGAGCCTGAGGGATTGCTTATATTTGCAATGCATTTCTGTTCCAATTCTATTATTTAATACATATTATCATTTTTAAAATAAGAAGCAGTACTTAGTGCCAAAATCTTTCACAAAGGGTTTTTCTTTCTACGAAATGAAACAATAACCAACGAATCGAATCTATCACAGAAATCCTAAAGCCATTATCACATATTGATTCTCTAGCAGCAGAGGGACAGGTTAACTAAATAAAATGAAAAAAAGGACAATTTGGACAACTGTCATTTATCTTCTGCATCCTGCTTGATTTCAACTGTACTTATACTCTGGGCAAGGAAAACGAAAAAGCAATTGAAGCAAACTCTGGGTTGAGATTTGATTATTTTCTTTCCAAATTTAATAAGTAGAAATATTTGCTGCTTAAATAAGAACACTTTCTCCACATACCTGCAAGATGCTATTCTAATGGCTCAAGGGGAATGAGTGTGCAAATTCTATTCATGATGCTATGAATGAATTAATATAGAACTGGGTTGGGCAATTAATTTTCTCATGGGGGTCACATGAGAAATGGACTGCTGTGGAGGGTCGCCACTCAACTACCAACACTGCAGGCCGGAGAAGGACAGCTAAAGGGCCAGATATGGGCCATGGGCCATAAAATGCCCAGACCTGACTTACAATTTATTGCCCATTCATATCTCATCAAATTGGCTCATTATGATCCTGAGTAAGGCATGTTAGATCAGAAATTCTTCACATGCTTTCTAGTTCTTCAGGATGACAACACATCCCAAAAAATATTACTTATATGTTACCTGCAAATGTATAAAAGCCCTAGAAGGTCAGGAGGCGATATCAGCTCTACAATAAATCTAGTGGTGGTAATAGTCAGGATTACAGATAGAAATGTTTTTGTCAAGCTTCACTCAACCCATTTCTCAAATGTGGATTAGGAAGCAGAGATTCTACAGATCATTTATAAACTAGTCTAATTAGATAGTATAAAGTTCTTGATGCTTCTAGTCCATACAGCATTTTAAAATAAACACTAAATCCAGACTTTATGAAACACTAGATTCGTGGGTTATCCATTGGTTCCCACCTGTCTGTGGAGATAATGTCAGGGCTCCAAGTAATACACCAATAGCGAAGAGAACTCCAAGGCAGGTAGATTCTTCAAAGAATAGTTTTATTGGATATATCATATTGGCACAGGCTGGTGAAAACTGACTCTGAGGCCTCAAAATGGCTTCTGTCAGGTCTGCTTCAGGATTGACATATCTCTTGGCACCACCAGGTTTTTTTTTACATTAAAACAAACATTTTAATGAAAGAACTAGAAAGCTGTGATATTGTAAAGCAGCCAGTCAGCCTCTAGCTGCATAGACTTCAATTTGGAGCATTATATTTATTTCCAAGACTGCCTGTAGGCCTCAGATTGGCTCCAAAAGTTTCTTGAAAATGATTTCTAGTTGCAACTTAGTGCTTTCTTTGGGAGTATACCCAAAAGGGGACAAAGGCACGTGGAAATAGTGGGAAGCATTATGTATGCTAGAAGGTACAGATGAAACATTCCTTAAAATCAAGAGATCCAAATATGCTATTTACATCTGTAATTTATTTATTTATTTATTTATTTTTACATTTATATACCGCCCCATTCCGAAGACTCGGGGCGGTTTACAGCTTATAAGCAATTATAAAACATTATAAGTAATGTAATTAGCTACGTGTCCCTAGCATCTATTTGTTAAGTCAGTGACAGCCATTTTGCAAAAGTACCCATAAATTCAAAGTGTCACCATCCCTCTAACAACTCTTCAACTGAAGACTAGATTAAAAAGAAAATATTTCAAGAACAAGGATTGGTCTGGAGTTACCCTTAAACTCTAGGTGTGCCTCCCCTAAACTGAGCATTCTCTGAATATATGACTTCAGCTTCCAGCTCTCCCCAACCTTCCACCATGAGTTGTCTAGTAGCACCTAAAATTTGGCATAGATTTTCAAGACAAAGATTTCTGGCCCTAGCAGGGCTGACCTTCACACTGGCAATGATTACTTTAAGTCAACATATTACTTTTGTAGATTACTTTTCTCGGGCTTTTGACAATTTGCATTGTTATAATTATTATTTTATCATTGTTGACTGTACGCTAGTTGTGTCTTTAATAGAGAAGGACAGGGAGGAAATCAATAGTGTGAGAGAGCAGGGCTCCAAACAATAACCTTAAATGCTCTCAGGGATGCAAACTATTTTTATGGCAGACAGATTGTAAACCATGTGTGCTTTATGCATTTCCTCAAATGAAGACAGTAGAAACACTGCCATGAACATGTTCCAAGTAAGTCCTGGGTTGGACAAGTCCAAATACCTGTGGTTCCTCCAGCATGCTCATATGTCAGATCCAAATTATTAAATCTTCACTAGTTTCCATAAGCCAATGCTTTTAGAATGGAATCTCGAAGCGGTCAGCTCTGTGCTGTCAAAGGTGTGATTCAAGCACATACGTCAAGCCAAATTCTATTATAGTCATTTATCTTGTTCCTCTCTCTTCTGAGGCTACATATACACATTCAGTACAGTTTATATATATATATATATATGTATGTATGTATGTATGTATGTATGTATGTATGTATGTATGTATGTATGTATGTATGAATAGAATGTTCAGCTTCAACTGAGATGGGGAAAGAAGAGGCCAGCATTCCACCTCTGTGTACTGCAGTTAAAATGAAAGGTAGGGTCTGCCTCAATTCACTTGTTTTTAAATTTGGTATGACAGCTAAAGACATGTGGAACATCATACTGAGCTCAGCTTCAAATGATAAGATGTTAAATCCTTTTCTTTGGGTTCAAATTGAATCAAAGGTCACATGCAAAAACTTCCTAAAGAATCCTAGTTTTGTTTAGCTGCACTAAAAGTAAGTATGCCCTCCTTACAAGAGCACTCCCAAGTTGTGTCTTCTGGCATGAGAGGGAAAGAGAATACTTCAACCAATACATACAGCAACCTGGTCCACAAAGACTTGACTATAGCAGCTGCTCCCAATTTGTTTTGAAAATAGAGGATGGCGTTACTTGTACTATTTTGCTTGGCAATCAAGCCTGTTTCATAAATTCAATCCTATTTGGAACAATTAACCAGTTAAGACATTCAAGTGTTCGAGTGAAGATATATGCATCTAGCAATTCCCAGAAAGGAAATACTGAATTATCTAAATCTGGGAGAACACTGATTCTTGTTTGCATTGTCAGCCATTTACCACATCCTGTAAAATTACAGAACGTATTCTGAAGGAATAATCTGTGTATTAATGATTAGCCAGAACCCTGAACTGTACAGCAATTCGGTAACATACATAGCTTATCAGACTCTTAATTTAAATTTTTATGTGTTAATCAAAGAACTAATGTAACATTAAAAAAACAACCATGACAATGTTCAATAGTGCAATAAATCTTTCAAATTTTGAATGAATGAAATTTTGAATTGAATGTAAAAGAAAAAAAGTACCTTACAACTTTAAGCACTGTTATTATTCAATGCTAGTCACGGTAATAACAGTCACATGCTTTCTATTTTATTAATCTGATTACAAATATCCAAAATATTTTTCCCCATTTAAAAATGTTCAAGAACCAATTCCACATCATGTTATGAAACAAAAACAATCTCATTTTTAAATATAACCAAAATAAGTTCCATTTGTTTTTAGGATAGCTTCATTTGCAATTCCTCTGGCAAGATTTTTATAAGCATTGAACTTGAACTGAAAGAAAAGGTGAAGAAAGGTTCAAGGACCCAATGGTTTTTTTTTTAATAAATTGTGTCTTCTTTGAAAATCCACTTCATCTTCAAACTCTTCAATCAACTCACTTAACTTTCTGTTTCTTCCTTGCTTGAAACTGTTCTGTTTTATTCTTGATGGATTTGACTAGCATCGACAATGCAGGATCTAGTGATTTTTTGGCAACAGGTTTTTTCTCTGCCACATTGTTCTGCTCTCCCTTTGCCTCAGTTGATCCCTGATGCCTTCGGCGAGCTTTCTCCTCTAAAATCTTTTGCACTGCTTTTGTTTTCTTAAAGTTTGGATCAGAAGGATCCAAATTATATAAATGGGAAGTATACATGGCTTGAAATCTGGCATCATCAACATTTACCTGCAAACCATAATAAAGGAAATTTTACTTGCCAAAAGAAAAATGAGGTGAAAATTGTAACTATATCATGCAAGATAGATGTAGCTTAACAGGACATACAATGACCTTCAGACTGAGGGAGCAATTCGCAGGAAAGTTAAATACACAGAACGAGAATCTGCCAAGACACATATATTTCACAATATGCTAAATATGTTGGATCATGAAACTCTACATGAAAATATCATTCATCCCCTGCAGTTGCATGACAGGATTTCGGCCCTTGGCAACCATCTCACATTTACGACTGGTTTCAGTGTCCCATGGTTACATGCCTGCAGTTTTGGGGTTTTTTGCCCATTTCTGGCAAAAAAAACCCTTCCTATTTGGGAGAATGGTTTCATACTTATGACCACATGATTCACTTAATGACCACTGTAAAACAATCCTTGAAATTGGGTTTGGTCATGTGGATGCCTCAACTTATATCTGTCATGACTTACGACCAAAATTCTAGTCGCAATTGCAGTCGTAATTTGAGGGCTGCCTATGCATTCTTTTTATCTTCTGATTATTTCTTCTGAGTCTTCTTATATAAAACAATATAGAAACCAGGCACATGCTGCTCTCCTGAAAACATATGAAGAGCAACTTTTTCAACCAATCTGTATTCCTCTATTTCATAGACCAAGAGCTGATCTGAAATGGTCCAAGAAACGGCAGAGAAACTATGTCTATAAACTTTAGAATTCATTCTATATACAACCTCCAACCTCTATTCCTCTTTTTTGCATACCAGCAGAATCATTCACAACTGCATTAAGCACCTTCCTAAAATACTAGTGTACACTAGCAACAGAATTTGTATGCAAAAGAATTGTGATGTATGCTTCAATTTCTATAATTTTTTATATGCTTCAATTTCTATACTTTTTTTTATAAAGACATATTCCTTTTGCTAAGATGGAAACAGTGGAGACCTGAACTATAGACGACATGTATAAACCAACAGATTTATTGTCTGTGAAATATTCTTTGAAACTACTTATGTGAGAGAACTTCAAATGTGTAATGAACATTTTTTTTTCCAAGAATACTTTTTCAGATAGAAACTGTGAGGGAATTCTTTCTTGAATGAGAAACATTGGTACTATGGAAATAAGGTATCATCAGAAGGAAAAATACAGGAAAAGGGATTTAGGCATAAAACAAACAACTTTTGCATGTAAAGATTTCTGTGGCTATATATTTAGATTGACAGAATCAAAGTGGATGAGAACAAGAATAAAAGCGGAGAAAAGTATCAAACTTGGATTTGTTCTTCATAATTACAAACCTGTGTGTTACCAATTAAGAGTGATGGAGTTCCTTTTAACTAGGCCTGTTACTGAACAACCTTTAACATGAACTGCAAAGGTTAGATCAATTATTCATATGCTGTTGTAGAGAGCCAGTTTAATGTAGTGGCAAAGAAACAACTTAGTTTAGGGTAGCCTAGAAACCAGGAGACTGTGAGATCTAGGCTTCACCTAGGCCTGGAAGCCAGCTGGGTGACTTTTGGTCCAGTTTACAGGATGGTGGTGGGGAAAGTAGACGGAGGAAGAAGTATTAGGTATGTTTACTACCTTGAGTACAAAAAGGGTGCCTATATCATCATTATCTTTAGCCTCCTTCTATTCCACTTACCTCCATTCTACATATTCATGAAAAGACAAGGGCAAAGGAAGAATATGTACCTTTCATTCCTATTATGCCCAAATAAGATTTCAGGAGTAAAATATTACTTGGGGCTTAAGTGATATGGGGCAATTTATCAAAACAATGGGAATGATAATAGTAAAATATATTTTCATGTTAATAGCCATGTGTCTATATTAATTCAAAATGATCCGTGTGTTTACTACATTTCAGAAAAGGGAAGCCCATTGTGTTACCTGGAAGTCATCTGTCACCAGTTCCTCCTTCTTCATTAGCAGCTTCTTTTTCCTTTTGCTCAGGTTCTGCTGTTCTACAATCTTGTCATAATTGAAGTGACTCCTTTCCTCTTCTTCATCATCCATCATCAACAAAGCCATTTCAGCCTATTACAATCAGAACAGAAAGGCCCTGTTTGAATCCCACTTCCAGTAATACAGATTCCATATGTTTCTATCTCTCAGTCAAAGACTGAGCTGCTAATGCAGGACTGGGACAACCATAATAGCTGATCTGTTTACAAAACATTTCTATTAGCAAGGATAGGAGCGCTTTATTAAACAAGGGAAAGAAAAAGCAATTAATAGCATCACCCTCACTGCAATAAGACTAGATTAAGAATTCTAATCTCTGTAATTGATTGGTTATGCTTTAACCCGTCTTTCTTTTGAAGTGTTGTGTTTTAAACTCCCAAGCATGTAATGTGTCGTGTCTTAAACTCCCAAGCAAAGTCTAACTCAAATATCAATCACGCTAAGAATCTCTTAACAACATATTCGAAGACTGCTTGAAGTTTAATAGTTGGTGTCATGTTCTACAGATATGTAGATTCTAACATGGCGGAGTATGCAACTGGACTGTGGGTACTTGCACTCATTTGAACACAATATTTTAGTTGTATCAGAGGAGTATAAGCTCCTGCCCTGAAGAAGCCACTCCCAACCTAAATATTTGCCAGAGAGGTGGAAGAATTCTTAGCAACACTCATATCATGGGAATTCTAGCAATTGAAACCATCTATTTTTCTACAGGCTAATATCCTTCTGTCAGTCAGTAAGCAAGGTCTTATTATTTTCTACAAATTAATAGTAAAAGCAATCTGCTAATCGTTTTAGCAATTTGAAAATGCCACATTTTTTGGCATATCTATATATCTACAAATTTTAAGCATTTGCATTTATACATGGTAGATCTAAATTAGATAGCTTATTAGATATGTTCAAAATATTCCCAAGTCATAATGTTCCAGTTTCAGATAATCATCTTTTTGAAGCATTAAAAAAAAGACAAGAATGCATGTCCCACTACTATAATCTAATTGGCATACAAAGAGAATCTAGCAAACCCTGGCTGGTCCTAAACAATTAACCAAGGTTTTATTATTGTTTAAATGGGAGGTCACCAGGAAACATTAGGATTGCAAGCTTCACTGGGGAAAAAACCCACCCTGGAAAAAGACTGCAGCAAACTATTTCCACATTGCTGCCGAAATACAATATGGCGTTTTTCCTCAAATCACTAGAAATCAAGCTATATTCAGACTTCACCAGTACCTTAACATGATAGTCAACATCTGGCAACTGCTTAAACATGATCACAAATAACAGACATTTCAAAGCTGCCGTGTATTGTTCCAAACATATGCAATATCATGACATTATGTGGAATGTCCCTGAGGAAACATTTTCCATTGCCTTTCACACGGATGCTGGTGATATTTAAACTGATTCAGACTACATGGCAAATCCCTGGAACATCTTGCAAGCACAGACGTTTCAGAAATGAGAGGAAGAAAGCTGAGTTTCTGAGAAAGTCATCCTATGTCAACAAATATTGCTACATTGGCTAATACAAGAGAATCATTTCACAAAGTGACATTTATTCTTCCAATGGAACTTCCATCTCATGTCTTTTTTAAGGAATAATTCTAATTTTGTATTAGGTTTTCCCAGCCACTAATTTCCATTGATAGTCATTTTAATTAGGGGGTCATTCTGATTTCATGCAACATAAACTGCTTCTTGTTTCAGCACATTGGAGATATTAATGTATATTAATCATCTGAAGATGACATGCAATTCATCATTAATCATATCAATGCAAAGCCGAGTAGCCACATGCATAAATTAATAAACGCACCAGCAAAGTAATATGAACTGTGGTATTTACAAGTAGTTTACATACTGATTTTCTCAAAGAATATTTGCGGTGAAAAGAGTTTGGTTTTAGAAAAACGGGGGGAGGGGGGCATCTGTTGACATCTGCCCCTCCTACTGTTTAGACATGGATTGGGACAGCAAGAAAGAGAGAAGAGCTCCCCGTTTTTTCTCTTAAGAGATTTTAAGCAGCTCCTCTTCCCAACCATCCCTTTTCATTTGATTCTTCCTCTGCTGATGGACCAAAATGGCAATGGTGAAAATGACAACACATCGTGTTTGAACCCTGATATTCTTTAGATTTGCTTGCTCAGCTTTCCTCAGCACTGGCATTCTCCAGAAGAAAGGCTTCAGCGAAAAGAAAAAGCAGCTAATCCTATAGCACTGCTAAAGCCAATGTTTGTATCAGTCTTGTTCCTACTGGAAAGACCTACATGAGACACATTTCTAAGCTAGGACAAAGATGTGTCATTTTTTTGCTTAAAAAAAAAAAGCAATAATAAAAGGATTCTTAATTAGTTCCTGAAAGTGATTGTGCATCTCAAAGAGTGTAGATCAGGGGTGTCAAACTCACGTCATCATGGCGGTGTCATGTGACTTTCCCCCCCTTCACTAAACCGGGAGTGGGCGTGGCCAGCATGTGACGCATCTGGTCCGCAGGCCAGGAGTTGGACAGTCCTGGTGTAGATAGTCTCACATCTATTTGCAGCCTTAAGGATGTAATTGTTTGTCTTCATATTTGAGGTAATGGAATCTTATGAACAAAAGGCAAGTTCTGTTTATCCCAGACAGCACAAGTACTATTAAAAGTATTCATTCCTATATCTAACGTTAGTATTTTTTTAAGTGACTCCTACCTTCTGTTTTTCAGCATCTTCTTCTTCTTCAACAACTTCTGCTTTCTTTAATGTTTTATTGAAACCTAAGCAGAAATAAATTTAAAAGTATTAAAATACATATAAATAATGGTCTCTCATGGAGATAATAGAAAACCTTCTGAAAGGCTTTAAAAACATAATAGAATTTATCTGTGGGAAATAAGACATGAATCATTTTCATGGGGGGGGGAAGGTTTTAGTCAGAGATTATTTTCCTCAAAACAAAGGGCTCCTGCTATAATGGGTGGCCTGAAGTATTTTAAATAGATAACATTTACCCCAATAGCACGTTTTTCTTTATTTCTGAGATTCTTAGAGACTACAAATATAGACCTCACAATGGTACAAAGTCTTTTGAAAAGAGAGAAAAAACAAGAGAGAGGGGGATGCATGGTAGACATAAGAAAAAAAAATCTCAAACTATGTTTCAGGAAGTAAAATAAGCAAATGTAACATCATGTACAGTAAACATTATGTAAAAGCTGTTTTTTCTTTCTTTCTCCCTTGGCAAGCACATAGGAAATATCTGTAAGTACCGTAATTCATTCAAGACGCTTGTTCTTGTATCAAAGCTATATGAAAACCTTTTGAAAAAAGCAAACCGCAACGCTGTGTGTCTACCAATATATAGAGACTTGGTTTCCAAGGCTAAAAAATAATAAATTCATCATCTTGAAGATATTTTTTTTTGGTATGCTAGAAAGATGAATGTATTAACTATATAAAACAATCTGACTCCTTTCATTCCTCTTTAGTTTCTGTAAGCTCTGGTTTATAAGCCTATTTGTTCTGAAATCATTGGTTGCCCATAGTCCCAATTCAAGACACCAGTTATCACCTTTAAAGCATTTTGAAGTACACACCATCTATACACCAGTATACATCAAGCAACAGCTTCAAAAATCAAATCTGCCCCATCTAGTTTAGTCATTTAAAAAGGCTCTGTTGCAGGTACCTCTCTTTCACCAGATGTGGGCCAGAAGAGAAATCTTCTCAGTGGTGGCCTCAATTTCACGGAAGTTTATTTCTTTGCAGGTATGGAAAGTTCCTACTCTAAAGATGTTTCTAAAACCAGCCAAATTAGTTTTGTTCCACTAGGCATTTAACTTTTAGATTAGTTTAATTGAATAGTAGCTGTATTAGATTTCTGTTGTTGATACATAGACACACACACACACACGGGTGTGCACAAACACTTGCATGCACACACCTATTCCTCTTCCGATATTGCTATATCCTAACCATCATGCATTTAGGGCTACAAATAAACAAGCAAACAAACACAAAATCTACTTACACTGCTTAATGGCTAGGTTTCAATAATTAAAAACATTAAAAGCACAATTTAGAGTGCTGCGCAATTTCTGTAATGTACTTGTCTTGCTGTTATTTTATATAGAAGCAATTTCCTGACAAGGCAAATTACTTTTGAAATCAGGAGTCAGTCAAAGCAGCTTCCAGAGTATAAAATGCAAGGGTATCATCTCTGAAAATTAAGGAACCCCACTGGCTACACCTTATAAACTCTACTAACAGTTTTATCCACCGAGCTTGAGCATCTTTTTGCAGTTCAGTGCTATCACTGTACTATAAAGCATTTCTGGAATATAATCATATTTCACTGAAAATTCTGTTATTTCTGCATTCATTGCAAAAAAAAATGTTTTTCTGCTCTTATGCCTACTTTTAATTAACGAAAAATGATTAGTTTTTTTAACACATATAATAGCAAGTACAAAGCTGCCAAAGGAACACTGAGTGACTGCTTTTCTCAGAGCTTCTTGGATAAAACATTTGACATGTATTGTGTCATCTTTAACAATATAGGATAGCAAAACTGACATCTAACCTGGTCTCCCTAGTTCCTCAGCAAAATATGGATCATTCAAATCAACATCAGATGGGTATTCATCTTCAGTCAGTGTTTCCTTAACGGCAGCAGCCTGAAACAAAATACACTATATTTTCAGTATTAAATACTAGCAATATGATTAGATATATCAAGCATAAAGTTATTCAAAACAAGTCTCAAGAAGTAATCCCAAGGCACAAATCCTTCATTGAGGAAGAAAGTGATTTCAAACAATTGTTTTGCTGAGATTAAGACAACCAAGGACTACAGGCATCTATATAGACTTCCTAAGGACAGCTTAAGAAATGCTTTATAAGGGAATGTATGATAAAAATTGAATTGCTAGCACAAAATGATGCAGGATTGCCTTATAGAAAACTGAACAAAATTCAAACACTTGTGAGTCAAGTGCTTATGTATATATGAAGCAATGCCCCAAAAAAAGTGAGTACAATAATTTTTGTTAGTGGAGAATGTGTAATCCATTTTATTCATTTTTATTAGAAATGTTGGTAACCCAGTAATTTTCAAGGATCAAAATATTGCATAGGCCAAATTTGTGTATTTAATTTCCTAATGTTCCTAATAATCCTGAAGTTCTGAAACATACCAAGATATTATGGAGGGACACTTATGTTTTTATTATGTTTAAATTCTTTGTTGTCTTTGTCTTGTTCAATGTTCATAGCAATTCAGTAAGACCAGTTTGAGGCAGCTGAACACCGTACAATAAAATTCATATCTGCATAAAATACAATCCTGGATCTCTTTAGTCTTGTCTGAATCAATGGGTAAAGAATCGAGCACCTTGCAAATATCTTAGTGCTACAATACTTTACACCTGGCCACATGGGAGTTCACACATCAAAACATCAGAAGAGAATCACATTGCCTATCTTTATTAACTATTAAACTAGATTCAGTTGGGCTTCATGCAATAAAGTAAGTTTGTCTTCATGCCATTTTGATGAACCAATATGAAATCTGGGGACCAGACCAGCTTGTAGGAGGTTTGCAGAGTTGAGGAACAACAGAACTTATGGCATGCTATGAATTCATATAGAAATCAATCAAGAACAAGCACCTTAACAGACTCTGATTTATGAGGACAAGAATTATTGGATTCTTGTTTTGTCCTACATTTTGATGGCTCATAAACTCTCTCATGAAGAATGGTAGGAGAATCTATAATAATCAAATCCATTCCCTATTTTTTAGTGAAAGAACACTGTGGTAAACAAGATACTGGGCTATTTGTAGGAATATTTTCTGTCTTTCTTAGACTAAGCTACCATTTATTCATAACATATCACAGTTCCTTCTCAGAATGAATATTCCATTGAATGGAATGAAAAAGGGGAAAATGTTTTCTAACACTAGGAATCATTCCAACTACAGGTGACTTGAAGGATGGGAAAGATAGGATAATGCTTCCTAAAAGGGTATTTAGAAACACTGATTAAGTTTGAGATTATACTGAGATAATCACAATACGATCACCTGACTTAATGTTTACCAAATGGCTGCAAGCAAGTCACCGCTTCTTATTTTAGTTACTCTCAGTGATGCTATGAAGATAAAATGATGGACCCATTTACAAGATCTAGAGCTTCACTGGAGAAAAAACAGGTTATTAATAAATAACTCTTAAAATATATAGTAGCATGAATCTGGAAGGCTAGAGGTCACAGAAGCACTCTGCATCTTCAGAAACTGATCCTACTCATACACTGCTTAACAGCTTGGTAGTTCCTGCTCTTACTACCTGTCTTCTAGGAAACCTCTCATCTGGTGTATCTATGAGACACAGACTATTAAAATGTAAAATGATTGGGGGGGGGTGAGTTTATGTAGCATAAAGGTGTGAGACTAGGTGTTTCACAGCCCTCTTTTGGGATACAGATCACTCTCACAGAAGATAAACAAAATCAAACTTTAACAAGAAAAGACTTGGCACATGAAACGCCATTTATCTTTAAGAAATTTACAAAAACATATGCTAGACTGACCATAAAATGAAACTAATCTGATACACAGCATGAGGTAGAAATATATGACTGAGGTTGCACAGAATTACATATTTAAATAGAGAAACAAACATAAGAAATTAGAAGGCTTAACTAATACCACATATAAAATTTAAAAAACAAAACAAAATTCTTATGCTATTTTCTGGCTAGACTTGTTCATCTATTCCCTAGAGGTAAATTGGTTTCTGAAGCAAAAAATTCTTCTCTGGCTTTCCTGGACTTTTTCAGCTTCCTGTAGATTCCAACCTTTAACCAGGGGCTCAAAAGAACAGTTAGTTTTCTCTTTTTTCCTGGCCCGATTACTCAACTTTTCTCTTTGATCTAAAAGAATTAAACATTTCTTCAGTTGAAAGGGTAGGATTGGGCAGAATCTGACTGTATACATGGACAGAACATGCCTTTCTCACTCATGAAGATATGTATTTTATGTCCGAGATACGTATCCTGGCATAACCATCTGATATGAGGCATTGATCCTTCTACAAGTTTAATAAGATAATGTATAGCCCTCTTTCTTAATTACAGAGATCATACAAATAACTCAAAATCATAATAATCATAAGCACAAATTCAAGCACTGTATCTTCAAACAGATGGTTATCTAATGTTGTCATAAAAGTTGCTTGATCAACTTTTCCAAAATAAAGTACTCTGAAACTCAATTTATAGAATGTGTGTGTGTGTGTATTCTATTCTATAATATATATATATATATATATATATATAGAATTAACACATCCTTAGAGAAGAAGGTTAATCTTAAAATAAAGACATGTCTGGAATTTCTACTTTCTATGACTCTGAAATCCATTTGCTAGCAGAATCCCAAAATGTTTATTTCCTTGATGAGCTTTCCAGTGTTAAAAAGAAAAAAATCAGCAGGGAAAATCTATCCATTGCTTAAGATTAAAAAGGTTTTGGCAGTTCAAGATGGTTTTTCAACAACACTAATGAACATTCCCTTTAGTGATGGAGAACTTATCAAGGACATAGTATCAAAGGAGATGTGTCTTCAGAGCTAATACATTTATTTTTCTTTTAATCATAATTTATCTTTCATTCACAAGGTTACCAAAGGCAAAAGAAAAATAGTGTTTGGATTTCTTGATGATCAATCGTTTGAATGATCTTTTACTCTCGTTAACTGCAGTTCAAGTAACAAGAAAACTGTGGGGTTTCAAATTAACTTTCTAGCAGATAAAAATTCCTTAGAAATATCAAGGGGCTCATTGAGGAAAGTGTTCCATATCAACCAGCCTGACTATTAAAGTCATTTGGAGGCAGTCTCAAGCATCCCACTGCATGAAAAGTGGCAATTGGGGAAACACAGCTCCTCAGAGCAACACTAACGGATAGCTCTATTTAGATTCGATCATCTCACAGTCACACTGCTGTCTTTTCAATTCCAAGCAAAGAACTCTCATTTCTAAGCTCTAAAACCGGCATCTCTTGGACAAACTTCACATCTCTTACGCAAGAGATTAGTAAAATGTCTCTTCTCTGAAACTCCAGAGAGAAAGAGAGTGTCACTTAAAGAGGAAAAAAAGAGTTGTCATAGCAAGAATGTATACCAATCTCCACCCAAGTTGATCTGTCGATTCAACTTCTGCTTGCTTCAACACTGTCAAAAGATTTTTCATGAAACAATGAAGTCCTCAATAGATAAAAACACAGCTCTGGTTTAGAAAAAACAGTATACATATAGCAAAACATTTGAGTTTTGTTAACTTTTATCAACTGAAATTGTTATTATGCATATTTTTCTCCTTTTTTTTCTGCAAATCATCCTGGTTTTTTTTCTCTAAAGGTGAGACATGCATACCGTGTTTCTCCAAAAAGACGACCCACCTTGAAAAGAAGCCCTATCATGTTTTTGAGCATATGTGATCAAATTAAACCGCACCCACAAAATTAGCCCTAATTAAGACCCGCCCACCCCGGGGTGCAGGGGGTGGGGCAAGGCGCACAGGTAATAAATAAGCTAGGGTGGGGATAGGGGGTGGTGGAGCTGCCTACTTACCAGGCCTCGCACACCCTGACACCTGCCTTGCCTTCTTCTGCGGCTGCTTCTTCAGCAGCCTCTTGTTGCCACTCGCACAAATCACCCCGGCCTCCATTTCACCGTCAGAGTCTTCCTGAAAGCCCTCTGCAGCTGTGAAATGGGCTCCAG
>JANHFL010003938.1:187836-201069 GCA_032468155.1 Oxyrhabdium leporinum | reverse complement strand
GGCTGAGGATGATGTAGATGTTGTTTTCTTCATTTTCAATGTTTAATTGTAATCTACCAAGAGTAAATGCTATAGTTCCGTTATAATCAAAAGGACAAATGTGAGTGTCAAAAAAAAAGAAGAAAAAGAAATAAACAATAGTCCAAATCCCATTGTTTGTTGAACTTTAAATTACTTTTTGTCTTCAGGTTCTTCAAACCCTAATCCGTTTCTCCAAATATACTTTTCTTAACTATTCTGACATTGTCAGTTTAGTTTGGGACATTTCGATCACCAATTCTCTTGTGTTAATCACCACCATAAAGTAAGTAAAATGCCTGGGAGTAGATTCAAGGTCGTTTTGATTTTGACTTGACTTTGGTGATTGAGAGGTACATGAGATGTCAAAACTTTTGATCTGCTAAAGCAACTCTTTAGTTTTGTGTAACCTTAAAATGAAAAATAAAAAAAAATCAGCCAATGTCAGAGATAGGTAGTCCTTAAGTTACAAGCATTTGTTTAGTGACCCTTCAAAGTTACAAAGTCATTGAAAAAAAGTGATATATGACATGACCATTGCACCATTCCGACAGTTCATGTGATTAAAATTCAGGAGCTTGGCAACCGCCATGTATTTATGATTAATTTAACAACAGAGGCAAAATAGTAAAATTGGGCACAACTCAACTGCCTTGCTTAGTAACGGAAAGACTGGTCCCCATTGTGGATGTAAGGCAAGAATTACTTACAGTTGGTTAAGGCACCAGGCTAAAAACCTGGAGACTTTGACTTCTATTGCTATCTTAGGCACAAGGCCAGCTGGCTAACCTTGGGCCAGTCATTCACACTCAGCCCTAGGAAAGAGGCAAAGGCAAACCACTTCAGAAAAGCCTTGCCAAGAAAACTACAGGAAATTGCCACTAGTCAACACTAACTCAAAATATTGATGACACTAACAAACACACAATGCTACCAAAACACAAAAGATACCTTAAAGTTAATAAACTGATACCAAAAATGTTTATAAATTGCAATTTATTTGATTAGACCCACAATTTGTTCATCCTTGGTATGTTGTTGAGTAAATTGCAGTCAGATTATTCACACATTGAATTAAAACAAAATGTATGATTTACAATTTAACAAAACTGCTGGCGTGAAGTCATACAACATAGTAAGTACAATGATACCTTAGTATACATTGTTAATTGATTTGGGGAGCCGTGATGAGTCACAAGTAGCCAACACCGACAATTCTAACTTGTGTGTTGAATACCAAGCAAACAAAGTACTAGGAGAAAAGTTTAGTGTCAAAATGTGTTGAATACCAAATTTGATGAATTTCAAAGCAGTTGAGTACCAAGGTACCACTGTACTATAGACCATTTCCATTATTAGAATTATCAGAACTAGGATGCAAACCTTTTTTGGACCACATGATGGCAGCAAAGAATAGGCAACATTAACGCTAGTGGTCATCTGGATTATTTACAGTGTACTTCTAGTTGCCCTAATGCAGTGACTTGCCCTGAAGTGAGAATTCTGTAATAGTTTCAACATTTTCCCCAAATCCTATGCCAAATATTAAGATTACAAAAGTATCGTAGAATATAGAATAACAAAGTTGGAAGGGACCTTAGAGGTCATCTAGTCTACCCTCTGTTCAAGGAGGAGATCCTATACCAGTGGTGTCAAAGTTGATTACATTGAGGGCCACATCAGGGTCGTGTTTGATCTCGGGTGGGGACATGTGGCCAGCTCAACGTCACTCGTGTCGGGGGCACGTGTGGTGGTGCGGGTGGGGCTGGGAGGATCCATTGTCTCCAGTGAAGGAAGGCAAGACCAGGGGGATCGCCAAACCCTTGTTCTCCAGAGGAGTCTCGCCATCCCTCTCAGGTCACGTGGAGGACCCCTGGATGGCAGCACGAGCTGTCCAGAGCCCTAGGCAGCAGAGGGCAAACACCCAGCCCGGTCCTCGAACTCCCACGGCACCAGGACCCCACAGCCCAGCCCAGCCCTGCTTCCCCGAGGGGTTGCCCGGCTACGCTTACCTCCTCAAGACTCCTACTGCTGTTCTCACTCTTCTTGGCCAGGTTGCTTATATTGTGCAAAGTGTGTGGGTTAGAGGGAGGCCTACTTCCTCTCCACGCGTGTGGTCCTCCCAAGCTCCGTTTTCTCTGACTGAGGCACCACTGGCCAGTCCTTCGCTATTTCCAGGGTGGCCCCACGGGCCAGATCTAAGCACCCCGTGGGCCCGATCCATCCCGTGGGCCTTGAGTTTGACACCCCTGCCTTATACCGACAAATGGCTGTCCAGTCTCCTCTTGAAAGCCTCTAGTATCTATCTTCTAATATATATATATATATATATATTTCCGTATTCTAGGTTGGTGGTAGGATGGCCGATCGTGTGTTTGACATAGCCAGGTAAGATTTTATTTCATGTTTTTTTCTATACAAGGAGGTGCCTTGTCTGTATAATATACATTTTATTTATATGTGTAATGTAAAATTATTCTATTTTGTTTGCTACTTGAAATTCTTTACATTTTATCTTGTGAGTATTGAAAAATGAGGACAAGGAAGTTCTGATATATGAAGCAGATGTGACTAGGTTGCTCTGTCTTTTTCTGAACAGAAGCCTGGTCAGTTATCCCTCACCTGCCTTAAAGCCCCGTCCCTTAAATGACAGACAGATCTATTTACAGATATGGGGACAGGAGAAAAAAATAATAATGAACTCTTTAGTATTATCTATAATCTTGAAGTATTGTGGCCTACAGTGCAATCAGAGCTGTCTGTAAAATAAAAAGATTCTGATTAAACAACACACAGCACAAACGTGCACTGTCTCAAGCCTGTATTGTAAATTTTGAGGCAATGTTTTAAAAGTATGTGAAATTCTAGGATAATCGGCTCCGCTGAGTCAAATGTTTCAATTGGATGTAGATTCACATCCTTTTTCCTATAAAAATAATCTTGTTTCATGACAAAATACACTTCTGTCTTTGTTTCTATTTAACCGGAATCTCTGCCTATTCATACAATTTAAATGAAGCTCAGATCTCACTGTAAGTACTACTAGTTGTTCTCACTCTGCATATCGAACAAGACTGAAACCTCCAGTTGCATACCCTACCTGTCTTTGGGATTCTGGAAACCTTCACCAACCACAGTAACCCAAATTTGGGAAGTATTCTCACACTTTTCAACCGGGAAACAGAACCATAGTATAAGCCCTAAAAGAGGATTTAAAACCTCGTAATAATCTTAAAAGCGGAAAAGTTTTCTGCAGCGAAAGAAGCATTCTGTTTTCCATTTGTTGCAGCTATCAGATTAAACTGTATTATCAGACAGCGTCAAGGACGCAATACATCTTTAAAATTTAGGTTAAAGTAGACCATTGATTTGCAGTTTTGCACTTTAATCCTGTTCTATTTTTCATTCTTAAGGACATTTCCCCTTGCCTTGGACCTTGGGTGTGGGCGAAGCTACATTGCTCAGCATTTAAACAAGGTATTAAGCTTTTCTTTTTTTTTTTTTTTTTTTGCAGTTTGGTTTTATTCATACAGTACAATCTATTAGATTGTGGACTGCTTAATAAATAACAATATTCTCTTCTATTGAAATCACATTTGGCTGATTTACACAATACATCAAAATAATAAACCGTGGGTTATAAACTCAAGAATGCTTCTGTTTCTACAACGCATGAAGCTGCAGCTAGACAAATCACATTATAACTCAGTACATTGTGGGAACCCGCCTAGCCTTGTAAATTTGAATCAGACAACTGAACTAGGTAATCAGTCAAGCATTTGTTGAATGCTCAAAATAAGATCTAACAAATGTCACTCCTGTTTATTCATTTTGAGTCTTATCGTCTCAGCTTTTTGATATACTGTATGGTCACAAAGAAGTAAGCCTCATTGGTTCAATTGGATTTTTAAGTAATTATGCAGATGGTTAAGTGTTTTTTCCAGTGGGACCGGTCTATCAGGGTCTAATTGGTCTACCCAATTATGGAATGGAGCCTACTGCTTCAGCTTTCGCCTTTCAGCCCCAATCCAGGAGCCTTTGCAGGCAGTTGCTTTCGCGACAAACTATTTTTGTGTTAAATTTATGTTTTACCAACAACGATAAATAGTACCCTTCATTTCTTTATCGGTAAAACATAAATTTATGCAGGAAGTTGGAATTAATTGCCATTGCTTAGAATATGTGGGGTTTTCTGTGGAGGGCAGAGAATCCTAACTGTGTTTTCTATGTCTGATCAGAAGCCTCTTTTGGCTAATTAAAATGGTTTTCCTCAGATAAAGAAATAGAGGTCTGTCGTTTCAGGCATGTTTTGATTCCCAAAATACCTGCTTTTCCAAAATGTTTGTGAGTAGTTTTAGAATAATGACTGTAGATCAATTATTTAAAATACTATGTTTCAGAAGTATTATTTTAACAACATAACGATTGCTAATAAATAGTTTAATGGCACATTTAAATAATATTATCCTTTAGTGAAGAAACAGCCTTATCACATACATATGACATGCTACTCTTTATTTTTGTTCTGGCTAGTCAAACAAACTTAACTAAGTTTTCTAAATAAAATCAATAAAATAATTGTAAATTATTTACCACCTATTTTTCTTTTAGGATGTTGTTGAAAGGCTTTTTCAATCAGATGTGGCTGAAAATGCTCTGGTAAGATTTGCATGCTGTTTGTCAGATATTAACTCATGCTACTGAAAAGTTGAATTGTCTTAACTGGAATCCTAAATTATGTTTCTTCTAATCTGATTTAGAAGAACACAATAGATTCAGAAATACCAAGGGTCAATATCATAGCGGATGAAGAATTTCTTCCGTTCAAAGAAAACACATTTGATCTTGTTGTCAGCAGTCTGAGGTAATTAAGAATTGAATTAAAGTAGACAGAAACATAATGAGAATAGTGATTTTTGTAATTGGGAGCCTTAGGTTCTAAAACTGTTCCTGAGGTTGCAGTTTTGTGTGTTAATATAATATTTGTCAAGCACTGGGGAAATCAAGAGATTTGGGCAGCTCAAATGAGTATAAAGATTCATTGCAAGCTTAAACTCTCGACAAGAATCTGAACTACTAACAGTCAAAGAAATAGTCAACAGTCAAAGAAACAGTCAAAGAATTCAAGGTAGGTTGAACTTAGATCTCTTGTGGGCACGCAGGGACTCATGACTGATAACGGGTATGACCTCTTCCTTGGGCTCAACCTGGTCATCTTCTACAATATCTGGCCTGCTACAAGAACAAGCTTGGCAAGTGTAAATTATAATTAAGAGGCCAGAAGATTAATATGAAGAAAATTGATTTCATTACATGTACTCCTGCAGCGTTTCCAGAACACTGTTTTAGGAAGTGTGTGTTATCTACAGTAACAAATGAGGAAAGTTTGAATACTAGTCTCTACATCACTATGTATTTAAGTTAAAGGGATCCAAGATGGTATCTGTTTTGAATTTGCACAATATAGTGAAACTGAAATTTCGGGTGAAATGCACAGCAGAAATGATGCATTTATGTTACTTAAGGTCATTCTCTTAATATATTATGTAAATGCAGCTCTGGTGTGGTATATTTTTCTTGTGCCAATATGCCAATCTGAGTTTGCCATCTAAATTTTATATTGGTGAGAGGTTTTTTTTATCTTTTATTAACTTGCTTTCTATTGTAATTACTTTTTAGTTTGCATTGGGTCAATGATCTTCCCAAAGCCTTGCATGAAGTAAGTACACCTGTCCCCTCCCTATAAAGTATTGATATGGTGGAGAGAATAACACTTAATCTTAACCATCATTTTAGCATGCACATGGCAGCTCCTGCTTGACCTTACTTTGGCTCAGAAGCTACGCTGGTTCAGGCCCAGTTCTGTGATGAGAGAGGGACAAGAAGACAGGACTAGACTGAGAGGTTGAAATGACATACCAGAAGGTGGCAGTAATAAGCTACATCCTTACAGTTGCCAAGGAAACTACATCGGTGTATTCCTAAAGCAACAACAAAATTGTCAAAGCAAGCATCCTAAACTCAGCAAGAATTGTGTATAGCTAATAGCTATGATATATTGAATGTGAGTTGGCAAAGAAGGAAAGGGGTGTAGTAAAGTAGCCTCCTTGAGCTTATTTCCAACAGAAATCAGATTGAAAGAGATACTGACCTATAATATTTTAACACAGTTCTTGTTCTTCTACACACGTTGTCCTTGACTTATGACTACAACTGGGACTGTGTTCAGATCTGATTTTACAACTATTTTTACCATGGTTGTTAAGCACATCACCACAGTTGTTAAGTGAATCACATGGTTGCTAAGTGAATCAAGTAGTCATTAAGCAAATCGGGCTTCCCCAATTGAATTTGCTTGTTGGATCTGGCTGGAAAGGTTGCAAATTGTGGTTACATGACCACAAGACACTACAACCGTCATAAATGCAAGCAGGTTGCCAAGCATCCAAATTGCAATCACATGATCACAGGTGTAGTGCGACAGTCGTTACTTCCAGGACCGCTTGTAGGTCACTTTTTCATGGTTGTCATCACTTCAAACAAACAAATAATCATAAGTCAAGGACTAACTGCAAAGTCAGTCTACCTGTAATGTACTCACCTGCTCACAGTTAATATAGCAAAGTAGATAAAGTTCAGTCCAGGACAGGATTCAGTAATCCATAACCCACATGCAACCATGGTCAGTCTACACAACCCAGATTGGCCACATTCTTTTCTTTGCTACCAATTGATTACCAGATGGGAAGAAAAAGTTTGCTCTTCTGACAGCTACTAGCAGCAGCAGCAACAGAAGTGCAATATTCTTACTCCTTTCTTACTCTCCCATCCTGTCTCAAGTTTTGTGCTTTATCTCTCTGAATAATAATATTGGACCTTTGCTGGCACAGTGGTTAGAATGCAGTATTGCAGGCTGACTCTGCCTACTGCCAGGAGTTCGATCCAGACCAGCTCAAGGTTGACTCAGCTTTCCATCCTTTCAGGGTCGGTAAAATGGGGACTCAGATTATTGGGGGCGATATGGTGATGTTGCAAACTGCTCAGAAAGTGCTGTAAAGCATTGTGGAGCAATGTATGTCTAAGTGCTATTGCTGTTGCTATTGCTACTAGAAAATCTGAAGTGAGATAATTGGATGCAGAAGTTAAAGTCTTTTCTGCCAGGAGACCCACCCAGATATTTATTCTTTCTCATCTGAAAGGGAGTCTCTTGTCTATTTTGGGGGAATGCCTCTTTTTGCATGCATATACCTGTGTGTATATTTTATTGATGTATAGCCCTGACCTGTAGCTGCTTCTACATGTAATTTTCAGAGCCAAAAGGATTACTCATTTCTCAATTAGAATATTGATCCAGATGTTTGGGAGCAATTCATTGCTGAACTTATCCCATATAATGCTTTTCATAACAATTGAGATATGTTAATTTGGATCCCTACATCAAACTCGATGGCCTGTTCCGATTCTACTAATTTCAGCAAGTGCATTGGTTAAATATTTCTTGTATTACGTGTCCAATGAGATTTCATGGAATTTAAGAATGAAGTAGGTCCAAGTATTTGTATAGTGACTTTCAGTGGCATGCTGCATTACAATGAGATTGGTGGAGTTTACTCTGAAGTAAAACCTTAGCATCAAAATGTAGGTAAGGCTATATTAGATCTTAATTAATGCCTGGTTTAATTATTATTTATTTTAGGTACACCGAGTCCTTAAACCTGATGGAGTATTTATTGGTTCAATGTTTGGGGGAGACACACTTTTTGAGCTTCGCTGCTCTTTGCAACTAGCAGAACTGGAAAGAGAAGGTGGATTTTCTCCACATGTGTCTCCTTTTACAGCTGTGAGTGACCTAGGACATCTACTGGGAAGAGCTGGCTTCAACACACTGACAGTGGTAATTATCCATTACAAGAAAGGAACATTCCAGAAAACTACAACGGCTGTTAATCGCCACTTGTTATCTTGTTTTGACTGAAAGAAATCTTTACTTTGTAGTGTATGCCTTGTGCCAAGCAGACATAGGAACCAGACCATGAACTGGAATTAATATAAAAGTAGTCCTCAACTTACGACCATAATTGAGCCCAAAATTTTTGTTGTTAAATGAGACATTTGTTAAGTGACTTTTACCCCATTTTACAACCTTTCTTGCCATAACTGTTAAGTGAATCACTGCAGTTGTTAATAACATGGTTGTTAAATGTATCTGGCTTCTCCATTAATTTTGTTTGTCAGAAAGTCACAAAAGATTATCACATGACTCCCCCCCCTACCCCCGGGATACTGCAACTGTCTTAAATATGAATCACTTGCCAAGAATCTGAATTTTGATCACATGACCGTGAGGATGCTGCAACAGTTGTAGGTGTGAAAAACAGTCAGAAGTCATTTTTTCCAATGACATGACTTTGAACAGCCACTAAATGAACTGTTCTAAGTCGAGGACTACCTGTACTTAACTTTGGCAATTGATCTATAGAGACTTGGCTGGCCCTAAAGCTGCCCTTTCTAATAGGCTTCTCCATGGATCTAGATCTGAGGGAGCTTTACCTGCTAAAGTCTCCTGGGTTTTAGCAGAAAGACTTCAAAGTCTCAGATTGTTCAAGTTTCCCTATCCTGGTCATTTAATCAAAGTAGTTGAATGCCCCTTCCGCCCTTTCCAAACATTCAGGGATATCCCAGTATGACCAGTGGTACCAAAAGAGACCAAGGATTGTACTTCCCCAACCTCAGACACCACCAAGCATATCAATACAATTTCTGTGGTGTATCCTGACCTGACAGCTGACTGCCAAAGATCCAAATAATCTGTTTCCTCTAAGTCTGTACTGCATAAAGGTATGTTTTTCCCCACAGCATGTCTTTAAAAAGGAAGGTTGGGGATGGATCTAAAGTCCAAAACAGTTCGCTGGAATAAATGTTTATTAAGTTGATGGCACACTATAGCCTTTTTCAGAGATGAGGGAAACAATCCTTCCCTCAAGGAAGGACTTATTACTGCTTCAATCCAACTTCCCGTCATCTCACAAGAAACCTTAGCCAGTTATCAGGAACAGAGACCCACCTGAGAAGTGGTGGAACTGGCATTGCAGATGGTTCTATCTGCTTCCTTGGAACTCACAAACTCATAGTGATTCCAGAACACAAATTTTCATTGTGTTAGTCCAGGTGAAATCTAGCTCCTCTTAAATCTAAGCAGTTTTAATGCTAATCCTTCACAGCAACCCTTCAGATGCCACTCTTGTCAAACATTCTTGAGAAAGGAGCAAGTCGCATTACAAAGGCTGCTGGATGGCAGTAGGATGACAAAATATTTTGATTTTGCTGATAAACATGAGCTTGTATCAGTGTTCGATCAGACATGAGGTGGGCCTTCCAGCTGTGTTCAGGTATCTTCTCAACCACTTCATGTCTCTCATCTCCTCAGTAAACCAAGAAACTGCCGTAGATCTCAAGAAAAATTGCCCCAGTGCAATCTCGTCCAGCCCCCTACATGACCCATTATTCCAATGGGTGACCATAATCAAACTGCATACCAGACTCTTGGGAGATTCCCCAAATGCCCTCTGGCCCATCTTTCCCCACTGTGGAGAAAATGGGGTCATGCTGTAAAATTCCATGGCAGTCAGAGAGTAATCTGACTGGTGAGGGTGAGTGAAACCACCCTTTTGCATTGTGTGAATTTCTTTTTAAATTGTTCCCGTCTTGTTTTTTGTCATCCTTGCCATCTTTACTTTGTACAGTTGTTTTGTTTGTCTTTAAAACAAACAAAATGTTTTTTAAACATTTTGATTGTAACTGCCTAGAATTGGTTGGGAATTGGGTAGCATACAAATTGAAATGATAATAAGAAAATATCCTCTATGAGAAGTGGTGACATTTAATATCCCCTCCACCATTTTCCAATTGGTTTGTGTCTGCTCATATCAGAACCTAGATCTAGTTTGTGACCTTTCATGTATATCAGGCTCTTAATAAGATGGTCAGGCCTGTAGTTGTTTTTGTGGTTATGAACTCCTGAGCTGCTTCAAGTTCCTAGCAGAGAGAAGTTGGGTTGAAGTCCCCTAACCTTACAATCTTGGGGACTGAAAGAAAGCAGAGGAGGAGATTATTTGCAGCAACACATTTCAATAAGCCATAGCTTGTCAAATAAACTACGCTGTCCAAGTTTACACACACCAAATCCCAGTCTTTGGTTTACCAACCACAGTAGCCAATCAAACCATGATAAGGCTTACTATGGTATACAAGACCAGCGTTTCTCTCTTAGTTATTGCCTCATATTTCTGTTTAACTAGCTTGCTGGACTCCTGACTCTTTCTATTACCTAAAGTAAAACTATCATTTGTTGGGGGTTGCTGTAGTTTTTTTCTTATCCAAACAGATTATTCTTCTGTCACTGTGCAATGTTAGCATTTTATGGATAGGTGCTTCTCCAGCTCAATAAAAAGTATTCTACGAAATGCAGTGGTATGTAGGATGAAAAAAAATCATAATTAGCAATATTGGGTTTGACTTATTTATTTCTAAGGTCTCATTTTTAGAGTTAATGTGTTTTGTTCTGGTGAATGTCAAAAATCTATTTACTATTTTCAGGATTCAGATGAAATCCAAGTTAACTATCCAGGAATGTTTGAAATTATGGCCGATCTACAAGGCAAGTTCCATGTTTTTTTTTAAAAAGAGTGAACTACCAAAGTGATTTGACTTTATTTGAAGAAATAAATTAGGGTTTATTACTTTATTATTGAACTGTGAAATATATTAATGAGAATGAAAACACTATTTCAGGAGAAACTAATGAAAAGTATATAAATATAGAAGTAATGTACATTTCAGGACTTAGAGATGCATAATATAATTTACTCTTGTAATTTACTTTTTCATATCCTGTTAAGATTGATAGCATACAGTTCTGCATATTGTGTTTAACTTATTTAAAGTCAAAAACAAAAATCTTTGTATGTTATGTTCACATTTTTAAAACAGGTGGTAAACCTATAGGCAGAATTCTGAAATTATGCCAAAGGGGTTAATAGTAAAATGGTCAAAAATTCTTTTTTTTTTTTTTTTTGGGGGGGGGATTATTATTTTTGGACATCCTCCAAGTTTGGGGAGGGTTTTAAAAGTGAGAGTTATAGCAATTCTTAGAAGCCACAGCTCCCTTTCTCCCTGCTAACTACCCTATGACCACTTCTGGAGGGGCATGACAAAGGAGAAAGGGGCAGGGGGTCAGGTGACAAAAGCATCACTGGGACATAAACCCTGTTTCTTTTTTCTAGGCAGCACAGCGTTGCATGTGTGCCCCTGCAAACGTTGTATCCTGCAGCACCACACCATGTGTGCCAGAGTGATTTTTTAAAATAAATAAGCCATAGCAGTGACCCATGCATTCCAACAGACATTTTGTGGGTCTACATTATAGAATTGGTTTTTTTTAAAATTATTTTTATTGTACATTTTTCATTATTACACATTATACATTTCATTATTATACATCACATTTCCAGTTTTGCAGTCACCATGTACTGGCTGTATCAAGTCCTTTAAATACATTATAGATTTATTGAAGACCAATTTGCTGGTTCCATTTAAGCTAATCATATATATTAATACAACAGAGCTATCACCATACATCAAGTAAAGTAGCTTTTCATTTCTGCTCAGACTCGATTCACCAGAATAATTTTGAATCACACTGAATTCTTACATCTTTTCTTCCCTTAAATAGTTAAAGGGAGTGCTTTGCGAGCTGGGTTGTAGCTGTCTTGATTAATCTGTACACTAAAGAGAAACATAGGTTGCAGTTTTAAGCACAATTAGCTGGAAATAAATTCCACTGAATTTAGTGGAGTGTATCTCCCAGGTGACATGTAAACCAAAAAGAAGGTATATATATATATATATATATTGGAAGCTTTCTGCTGGTGGTGTTCTGAAGACATTTCATAGAAAATTGCTTACGGGCAAACCATATTAATTGTAATTCTTTATTTTGTATAGGTCCCAGTTTCCACTGGCTCACTAATCTTAATGTATATAGGTTTATAAGGGGATTTTTGGGCTAAAGACTACTTACTGGGGCTGCAGGCCTGCAGGTTAACCTCATTGTTGATGGATAAATTTGACTTTGAGTAAGCAGAAATAAGATCTTTGGTGTTATTTTAAAACATTTGCACTCATCTGATCCTATTCATATTGCTGAAATATATTCAACTGATGGTGTATGCTGTATCTTCTTTTAAAGCCTAAAACTGTTTTTAGGTATGGGAGAAAGTAATTGCTGTTGGAACAGGAAACCTATGATACATAGAGCGACCATGTTGGCAGCTGCAGCAGTGTACAAGGGTATGAGCTTTCTATTAAGTAACACGGTGGTCTCCAACCTTCCTGGCTCGGCGGACTGGCAGAAGCGGCGAGGGGGAGGGAAGCAGAGGGGATGGTTTCGCCGGCACACTGTTTTCGCAAAGGCAGCTTCGCACATGCAGATACACACACTTGCCCATCACTTCCACAACTAGGTTCCGAACGAGTTGCAGCCTGTCACCAGGCCACAGACTGGAGGTTGGGAACCCTTGAAGTAACTCAACTTTATCACATGGAGGTAGATTTTGTCACTCTATGTTTTCAAGGTTGTTCATTTAATGCAATTTTCTGCCCCACCACCTTTTCTGTGGTGCTTCAAAGTTTGTGATAAAGTTTGCTTTCAGTAGCTGGTGTACCTCTTTGGGCAGTAGTACATATAGTCCTTGATTTATGACCACAATGGGGGATCATAATGTTGATGACTAAGTAATGTGGTTTCTAAACAAGTCATTACCTGACTGGACACGATTTTATGACCATTGTAATGTGGTTAAGCAGTTCACCACGGTCATTAAGAAATCCAACTTCCCCAATTGACTTTGCTTGTCAGAAGCTGGCTGGGAAGATTGCAAATTGTGAACGTGTGACTGCAACTTGCTGCACCTGTTGTAAATGCAAGCCAATTCTCAAGTTACCAAATTGCAATCACATGACCATGGGGTGGTATAACAGTCATAACTTTTTTTTTTTTTTTTTTTTTTTTTCCAAAACAAATTTCTTTTATTTAGGTAGGCATCAAATTGGCAAAGTCTGTTGTAATTCCAGATCTGACACAAACCGGAATTACACCACATAATATTGTAAATTAGAAACATCCCACAAAAGTCACATTCCCCAATAAAAGCAAAA
>JANHFL010003938.1:170408-187736 GCA_032468155.1 Oxyrhabdium leporinum | reverse complement strand
TACATATAGTTTGAGAACATCCCCTCAGGAAAATGCAAGGCACCTTGGATGGTCTCCTCATAGTCACGCCAGAAGCAGTTAGATGGTTTGCTTCCTTAAATATCGAATTGTATAATCTATCCTACTGTGACTATGGTGATATTCAATATTATAGTGATTTTATTATGGTTTTACCTTAATTTTATATTTTATATTATATTGTCCACATACTCTATATAAATATAGATATAATGTATGTATATAGGTACACGTACGTACACACACACACACACAGCGTGGTGGCCTAGTGGTGAAGATGCTTGCCTCCCACTTGGAAGGTTGAGAGTTCAATCCTAGGTAGCAGCAGATGTTTCTGTCTCGGGGCAAAGAGAAAATATCTACTGTGTGGCATCAGGAAGGGCATCCGGCCAGTAAATGCTCAGCTCCATCCAGTCACCCCAACTCTACCCTGAATTAAGGGATTACAGCGTCATAAAAGGGTGTGTGTGTGTCCTTATGTATATATTGCTGATGCATTATTTAAGCTTCTATTTGTCTTTGTGGATAATGTGTTTTATTAATGTTGTATATCAGTGATTGCATGACCTCTGTAGTAGATGCCGTATACTCAATAAATTAATAAATAAGATGAGATAATCTCTGAGACCACTAATAAGATAAAATTGGAAAAAGTATATTAGCGGAAATGTAGTAGATATAATAATACTGAGTTATGGTGTACTGTTCATGTTAGGTGAATTTGAAATGATATAAAATATATAACTCTAGAGACAAAATGAAATGAACAAATATTTTATACTGCAAATGCATAGTATAGTATATTATTGTGCCAGCTTCTGTTCAGTTACAGATTCACTGAAACCTACAATCTAACTAGGTGCCAGTGCTATATGGTAGACCTAGTTAAGAAACCAATGCCATATAGGTTTAAAACTACTCTTAAGAGCCATGATGGTACAGTGGTTAGAATGCAGTATTGCAAGCTCAAGGTTGACTCAGCCTTCCGTCCTTCTGAGGTTGCTAAAATGAGGACCTAGATTGTTGAGGGAAATATGCTGACTCTGTAAACCAATTAGAGAGGGCTGTAAAGCACTGTGAAGCGGTATATATAAGTCTAAGTGCTATAGCTATTATAACAACTATAATAACAGAATCTTGCAAGTCTGAATGTACTTTCTTCCTCATTTTTTTTGTGGGATTTAAGGAGGGGCCTTTCTGAAGTGTTTTCTTAATTTTTTTTTTTTTAATGGGCTCAAACTGCATTTGTTTGATTGTTGCTGTGGTAACACATCTTCCCACTGTTGTTCAGGGCCATTCTCTCTTCCCTCTACATCACTTCTTTTGTCAGCCTCAGTCCTCTTCCCACATTTCTGGAGTCAGACCATGGGGACAAAATGCAGGTGACCTGTTCCCTTCTTTGCCAGCAGTTCCTCCAGATCACTTAACAAATTCTGTTACTGATTTGTGGCCTGAGGGGTGGCTCCCCTCCTCTTCCTGTTGCAAGCCTGTTCTTCATCTTTCTGTTCTGGTAATTGTTCCCTCCCCTTTCCATTCTTACATCATGAATATAGATACAACCGAGGTATTTTTCCTTTCCCCCATTTGTAAATTCTATGTCCCCTACAAGAAGTGAGACTTTGGCTATTCTGATTTGTCCCATTCTTGTAATGGAAGATAGTTCATTTGAACAGCATTTCCCTGGGCACTTCCAGTGAAATTGGCATACCAGTTATGGAACATGGGTAACTATTGCAGCCTCCTGCAATCTCTCTTACTTTGGGTAGCCTTTCCACTGGATCAGGTATTTTAAAAGTTTGCCCTTGTGTCAGAGTCCAAAATAGCCTCCACTTCATACTCTTCTCCATCTACCAGTATGAGCAAAGCTGGAATCATCCTAATATACATAGGGTAGGTGGTGTGCCTCTCATAATCAAAATCTTCATTGATGCTAATACATCAATGGTCACAAGTTTAGCTGGAAAAGGAGCAATAAACCTCAAGTCAAGTTTCTTTGAAGATCAGGGAGACAGCAGAAATTCTAAAGAAAACCGTGCTAAACTAGCCCCCTCTTACCTGCATGTCTGTTATCCATGTGTATGCTGTCTTTGCCAACTCTAGTTGCTCCTTATAGTAAATTCAGTATGAAAGTAATCTTGGTACAATCTTTGAGAAAAATTGCTGTGTTGCCAGCTATAAATAGTTCACATTTGAATTGGGAAAGTCAGGAATCAGTCTTGGTCTCCTCTAGATTTTTCTGGCAAGTTCCCATCAAAATGCAGAAATACTAGTTGTGCTACAGGCTGCTGCAGGTTGAGATAAATTCTGTTCAAATGTTGTGTTAGCTGCATAGTGGCATTTTGTAAATTGGTTATTTATATATCCACTTACTGCTGCAGTGTGGTGCCTTGCTGGTAGTAGTGATGTACCTTAAGAATTTTAGATAATCTCCAGGAATACAGAGATCTACTGCCTCTCTAGAAAGAGTAAGAGACTTTCAAGATTGATCCCAGCCCAGTAGGGTAGACCAAACTAGGAAACCAATACCATATAGGTCTAAATCTACTTTTATTAGAATAGCCATAGTAATAGAATCTTGCAAATATGAATGTGCTTCCCTCCTTCCTCACTTTTATCTTCACTTGAATTAGGAAATGGTCTGTCTGATGGGTTTTCTTATGTTTATTTCTTGGAATGGGCTCAAGCCATGCTTGCCTGATCATTGCCTTGGTAATGTATCTTCTCACTGTCTTTCAGAGTCGTTCTCTATGCCTTTTTGGGAGGGGTGTGTAATGTTTGTGTGTAATTATATGCCATGTATTTAAAAATAGTAACAAATTTACTGTATTTGATTAGGTAGATAAAAGTTAATGTAAAGACACCTGCCTTTTTCACAAATTGTCAGGCCTTCCAACTCAAGAAAGTAGAACTCTTGAAACGTTGAATGTCAAACAGGATTCTTTTTATTGAGTAGAAGTGATAGGAGGCAAACTGAAAGCAAGTTCTAAAGTTTAACAAAAGATACAGTAAGTTTTAAGATACCCCAAACTCCACCCCACTTGTGATGGCCACTAGCCAATCCACAGGTGCAAAGATGCTTTGGTAACGGTCGTTTCGAAGAGGAGATAAGGACCCTCAGACGGCCTCACAGAGGAATGTATTAGAAAGCGAGAAACGAAACTATAGGAAATCAAAAGTTATGCTAATACAATTTATAGTTCCCTTTCCCCCTGTGCAAGGCAGTGGAAAGTTACAGGAATAATAGTCTCCCCTCTCCCCCCCTGGAAAGAATGGCAGATTCACTTTTGGGGATCTGACACAAATAGTCCTTTGAAACAGTAGATGGGGACAGAATTGTCCCAAATTGGGAAGATACCCCTTTCTGACTGTAATAGAACTTTACAGTGGCCCTTGGAGAGATTATGGGTAGTTGAGTTATCCATTCTGAACAACTCTGTGTTTCCTCCATTGAAGATACATTTTGCGAGTTAAAAGAGTGAACAAAGATTCCTTGAATAAACTTCCTTCTGTTCATAGTACTTAGACATTTTTATATATATAAAAAAATCTCCTTATCCTTGAGACAATAACTTTTTACTGTGCTACTAGAATATTAACTTTATTTTCAAGTCTCCTGTATCTCTTGTCCTTTAGCATCCTGTTCCTTGGTGTTTATCTTAGTCAGTTGCAAGACATTACACTTCAAAAAGTTAGCCACTTGAGGTAGTTGTCAGGTTTCCAAGCGATGAAACCAATTAAGCTTGTTTCTTGTGGATTTCTTGTGGATTTCTGCTGCTGCACTCAAAGCCTTTTTTGTGTTCTCCCACAACTCCTTTAAGGAGTCCATCCATTCATTTACTGACATGGACGGAGGGGGGCCCCCTCAGCAACTCAGGCATGGGGACGAATTCCATTCCAGTACTAATCTGGAAAGGAGTTAACCCAGTGTTACTATGCATGGCATTATTATAAGCAACCTCAGCAAATGGCAATAAAGCAGCCCAGTCGGACTGTTGGTAATTTACATAAGATCTTAAATATTGACCAATCATTGTGTTAGAACGCTCCGCTGATCCGTTAGTAGTCGGATGAAAACCCTAACTCAGCCCTTGAGAGGGCCCCAATAGCTTTTATAAATTCCCTCCAAACTTTTGCGGTGAACTAAACCCCTCTATCTGAAATTACCCTGTGAGGTTCTCCGTGCAATCGATAAATATGTTACCAAACATTTTGGATAATTTTCTGGCTGATCGTAATCCTGGGCATGCGACAAAATGAGCTTGTTTGGAGAATAAATCCACAACAGCCCAGATGGCCGTATTTCCCCCACTCTCTGTCAGGTCTACTATAAAATCCATTCCTATCTCCTCCCAGGGTCTGGATGGTTCTGCCACAGGTTGAAAAAGTCCTGGAGACTTTCCTGGTTTGGTCTTCATGGTAGCACAAGTGGCACAACTTTTTACATAGTCTTCAGTGTCACACTTTGGCCACCAAAACTCTCTTCTGGCCATGTGTAGGGTTTTTAAATAACCAAAATGTCCTCCCTGTTTTGAGTCATGGCTTTTCTGAAGTACATGGAGGCGTAAAGTTTTGGGGACATATAACTTAGACCCTTTCCATGCTACACCATCTCTAACAGTTAATAGGGTTTTATTTTCCTGATACCAAGTGTCAGTGTTTAATTCATTTTGTAACTTTTTGGTCATCTCCGATTTGTCTTTGATCTTTGGTCACTGGGCTTGTGCCCGAGTGATCACCTGAGCCACCTCCTGGGGGGGGAAGGTAGAATTATTGGGTGAATTACTTCTTCCCGCTTGTTGTTAAATTGGGGTTTCCTTGACAGCACGCCTGCTAATAGGTTTTTCCCCCTGGGAGGTATTTCAATTGGAAATTGAATCTTTTAAAGTATCACGCCCATCTAACTTGTTTTGGAGAGTTTTTCCTGGGTGTTTTTAGAACTTCTAAATTCTTGCGAACTGTCCACACCTCGAAAGGGTTGTTGCTGCCCTCTAAAAATTGTCTCCAAGTCAGTAGAGCCCAACAGGCTGCATAAGCCTCCTTCTCCTATACCGCCCACCTCCTTTCAGTGTCTGTGAGTTTTTTGGATGCATAAGTGCAGGGCTGCAGGTCTCCCTTCTCGTTTTTCTGGAAGAGCACAGCTGCCACTGGTACATTGCTAGCATTGGCTTGCACTATGAAAGGCAGTTCTGGGTCGGGATGTTTTAGAATGGGGGGCCGTCTAGGTTTTGGCTTGATTGGTCCCCTCCCTCTTTTTAGTTATTCCGTTATTGGTAGTGCGATCTCCGCAAAGGAGGGGATAAATTGCTGGTAAAAGTTTGCAAACCTCCGGAAGTTTTGCAGCTGTTTGCGAGTTCATGGGGGCTGCCAGTCTAGTACTGCTTTCACTTTTGCCTGATCCATTTCTATCCCCTAGTTTGAAATAAGGTAGCCAAGATAATCTAGTGCATCCTTATGGAATTCACATTTGGACAACTTTACATATAGCTTTGAATCGAACAGTTTTCTTAATACCTTTCACACTAATTTGATGTGTTCTTCTAGTGTTTCATTGTAAATAAGAATGTCATCCAAATAAACCAGGACCCCTTTATACAGATGCTCATGCAGCACCTCGTTTATCAGCTGCATGAAAACCCCTGGGGCTCCTTGTAATCCAAATGGCATTACTCTGAATTGAAAGCTGCCTAAGGGGCAATTGAAAGCAGTTTTCCATTCATCTCCCTCTCTGATGCAGATTCGGTGGTACGCCTCACGGAGATCTAATTTGATGAACACTTTTCCTTTTGCTAAGTGTCCTAACATGTCTTTCATGAGCAGTAGGGGGTAATGTTGTGAATACACATGGTGTTAATCACTTTAAAATCAATGCATAATCTCAACATCCCCATCTGGCAGAGGCTTATAAGAAGTAAGCTGACAAGATGCATGAGGAAACCAAGCTAGTTAAGATTGGTGACCAAGTTTATCTTTCCACCCACATCCTACAGTCTCTACAACTTCTACAACCATCAAAGAAACTGGGACCTAAGTTTGTGGGGCCCTTCCCAATCAAACACATCATTAACCCGGTAACTGTAGAACTAGACTTACCCAAGTCCCTCCGTTGGGTTCACCCCATGTTTCCCTGCAGTTTATTGAAACCTCAGGTTCTTCTCCCCTTAAGTCTCAGCTTCCATCAACCCTGGAGCCATTAATGATTGAAGGGGAGCAGCATTTTGAAATTTGGGAAATTCTAGATCCCCGTTAAGCATAAGGGAACCCTTCAGTACTTAGAGCCTGGAAAAATTTACCAACAGCTCAGAATAAGTAGGTTGACCACCACATTAGAGCCCCTAAACATGTCAAACACTTCCGTAATCAGTATCCTGACAAACCAAAATGACATTTCTCTTGTTTTGTTTCCTCTCTCCCTGTTTGTTTAGTTTTGTTCTCCAGGACTAGCATCACTGTTCAGGGGGGCAGCATGTCAAGTCCACCATCATGTCCTGCCATTCTGTTGGGGGTGGGGGTGGGGAAGAAGGCTTGCTGGCATTTTTTGGATGCTTTTGCTTTGCTGTAACTGCTTGGGAATTAGGGAGGGGGGATTGTTTTCAGAAATGGAACAGACTCCCAGCCAGTTCCAGCCTGGTTCCACGGCCATCGTGGCCTGAGAGTGAACTGTTATCTCCCTAGCACCTCAGCGTTCTCTAAACAACCTTGCAGCATCACACTGGCTGCTGGTGGACTGGTCAGGGGGGTTGGGTTTGAGGAAATGAAAGAATTGCTTTGTGCTTCACACAGGACTTTTCAGGTTCCACCTTGCTCTGCTGCAACCACTGTCAGCCTTGAGAGCCATATTTGTAGAAGGCCTCTGCAGCTGCCACATTTAGTGCCTGGGAAAATGGGAGGGGGATATTCACACTGAGCTGGGGAGATTAGACACAACAACATTCTTCCTCAGAGAGTCAAGGACATGTCAACTTGCACCTGGAGGAGTGTCAGAAGGAAGAACTTCATTCAGGATGGAGTTGGATTGGGCCATGTGATCAGTGATGAGGGCAGGAGGGTGGATCTTTGAATTTCTCTTGGGGAGGGAAAACCTGGAACTTTCAGATTCAGGTTTTTCCCAGATGTGCCAATATGACTTCTTCAATTAATTCTTACTTGGATAAACTTTGTTTCCGAGTGCTGAAAGGACAATGGGGGGGTTTCATTGGAAAGCTGACATTAACCTGAACAAATCAGGTTTTAAGTCACATTTATGCACAAATATAGAAAATTCAAAAAGGTTCACAAATGTCTAAGCATCATTGAATGTACCACTCCAGCACAGGTGTGTAATCCACTGACCCTAATAGTAAAGAGAGAGTGGAAAGCTACGGTCAGTAAAACACAGCTATGATACAAAGCTGTCGTTCTTTGTTGATTCTTCTCATAGACTGCCATTGTTATCGTTGTTGTTACCACTGTCCCATTTGGGTAGCACAACCAGTGTTTAGTTCAGAGACAGAAAAGGGAGAGGAATTTAGGCAAGAGGACTGGTGTGGTTGCAAGGAACCCATTGCATTCCCTTGTATACTCTTTCGATAGTTCCTTATAGTTGATAAATTTGCTGGCACAGGGCGTTGAACCAATACATTTGAAGCATCAAGCTGCCCTGAACTGGATATAAATCACTTACTTTATAATAGATTAAGTAGGTTTCTGCTGTATTTCTTCTTGCTGCAATGAAATAAATGCAAAATGTTTCTTTTTACAGAATTGTATGGAAATAACGATGGGACAATACCAGCAACGTTTCAGATATATTATATGATAGGATGGAAATTCCACAAATCACAGGTAATATTTACCTTCCCTGTAATACGTACGGTGGCTCAATAAGAGTATGTATTAAGGTTTTGAATTGACTTTTTAAAAAAAATAAAAATAAAACCATATTATTTTACTGAATACTTGGTTCTTAATATTTAAAATTACAACTTCTTTCTCCATTTCAGGCACAACCAGCACAGAGAGGTACTGCAACAGCATCATTTGGAGATCTGAGAAAAATAAATGAACTTATTTCAGGAAAAAAAAAACTTTGACATGAAATATAGTAATACAAATTGCACGCAGCCTGTTGGATATTTAACAGTTATCATTTAACGTTGACAAACAAACACTATTTTCTCCAAAACTACTTTGGTGCCTAGAAAAAAAAAGGGGACTGTATTCCTGTTTACCATGCCAGTGGCTGTATTTTTATATGCAAATGGTAATAGCAAAATTGCCGGTTTGATCTGGGTACATCCAGAGAAATGATGGTGTGTATTTCTGTACACATCTTACTTGCTTATGTGAAAATATGAGAGGTTTGGCTATTCAATAAAAGAATAAATGAATTATGGAGAAGAGACTTGGATAGTTGCTCCTATGATTTCTGGAAGGTATAATTCGTACTGCTGCAATTCTTGCACCTTCTGTGAGCTAATGTGCCCTCTGTTATCAAGCGGGCTGTTTGATGAAAGGAAAGCCATGTAATTCCACTGTGCCAAGCCACATCCTTGTAGGACTTAAATTGTTGGGCAGGATCCCAAGGCCCACCAGTGTTGAGATGAAATGTAATAGTATACAGTAGGCATATGCTAAGAATAAAGGAATTGTGGGCTTCTATTTATATGGTTATCCCACAGGTGACTATTACAAGCTGCAATGACATCACATGCATTATGATATCATTAGAGAAATCATTGCACAATGACATCTGTTAACTTGAGCCATTTGTAGAATATGATGCACACAGAGGCATTTACCCACCTTGCCACTGGTGACATTCATATGCCAGACAAAATAATAAAGATCCAGATGTTTTCTTGGTTGCAACCATTTTCTTTCAAAAAAAAAATTCTCAGCTATCTAGAATAAAAGAGTTTTTTATGCTGCATTAGACAGTTATGCCAGGCATACATGCTGACTTGTAGCAAAATTATCCAAATATGTACCACTATTTCTTATTCTAGCTTTTGCATTTGTTAAAACTGTTATTTTTTTTCCAGTAAAAAAATCATAAACCACAATAATTTGATTGTAATATTATGACTTAAATGATTTTGCAGAGCTGCTACATTTAATGCCTCCTACTGTATATATGTGCACGTGTGCCTGTTGTGTATAAAATAAATCTTGTGCTTGCACAGTTAACTGAACCATAGTTTACTGGAATGAACTCCACATATGATCTACAAATAAGCCAGTCACATTTTAGCCTATTATGTTGTGAGAATCCAGCCCAGGTGGGCAGGGATAATTTGGAACAGCTAATCAACTGATCTATACACTACCAAAACTCTTGTGTCTGTAACCTTTAACTGGGCGAAACAGTGCATCGTAGAGCAACAATTTTTGAACCAAGGTACCTCAAATGGTCTAACTTAGAGATTGTGTCCAAAATCCAAAACATATAACAGCCATGGAATTGAAATCTGGCAAATGTTATAAAACATTTTATGATGTAAAAATCACCATGAAACATTTGTGTGACATAATGCAGTAATATAATACAGAATATTATAAAACATTCCCTGTGATCAACCATGTTTATGCTATGCAGTTCAACAAGGGCCTATTTTCAAGTGAAAATATAACTCTAAATATTTCCCTGAATTTTCCAGTGAAAGCAGTACATTACAAATTCTGCCATTGTTGAACGCATTGAGGAATTTGGGAAGAAAATATCTCTAAAGCAATGGGTCACGGGTTGTCTAATTGGCCTTAAAAAGGAGGTCCATTTCACATTTGGTGTGCATGGCAAGTTGTGATCATGCTTGTTCATGTATAATAATCCATAATTTTTCTTCCAATGTGGAGGAGATGAAATGGGGAAACTGATGTATGGAAGAGCTAAATAATCAGAGATTGCTGGAAGGAACTCAGTGAAGGAGTTCTTCAGCTGTTCAAAATATGTAAGCTGCCTTATTGCTGAACTCTGAATGAACCAGTCACACATCAAGATGGCTACATTAACTGCATACACTTGTCCTGAGTGTCTATTACTGCCTGTTTAGAGTTTCCATACTCTCATAATAATGCTCAATTAATAGTATAGGTGTATAAACAATCTAAACAAACTTCAAATTCCTTGTTCTAAACTTATTGGAAGGGTTCTGGTGATGGATCTGATTCTATCAAGACTATCAAGCCAAGAATACAGATGGAAGATTTCAAATTCAAACAGTTTTGCACATCTGTACTCAAAATTAGATTGACTTATTTGGAAGTTAGTACATTGTGTGAATCCCATCCTTGTAGTTTTTTGTTATGCTGTATGGCTTACCAATAATTGTATTTAACTTAATGGTGCAGAATGCCGGTTAATGCTACAAAGCTTGGAACAAGGAGACAAACATTTAGAATAAGTGTCTAGGCAGTCAAACAGTTGAAGCAAAATCCATTTGAGCATTTAGATGTCCTAAATATTTGATCTTTTTAATTTTCAAAACTACATTTTAGTACTCCTATTACCTCACCCTATTACTGTGCAGTTTTTATGGTTACATTCTCTTGTCCTTAATTCCAGTCTGTTGACCTGGTGTTCATCAAAGAGCTAAGGATTATGAACTAATTGAACTAGAAAGAAATATAACAGTCTGATAATCATCTATGGAAGACTGGCTGCTGTCTTATATTAACAAAATGAAATTAAATGCAAAAATGATCCTTAGCAGGACACGGTTGCTTAGCTTGATTGGTTAAACTATAATATCCTTTCATTCACCTTTTGTACAACTGAGCTCAGGAGATGTGGTTTCTTCTTCTGTCCTTTAATTAAACAGACTGGCCCAAATGTCTCTGGCCTAGTTTACATAATACTAAAACAATTAAAAACAGAGCTTACACGTTTGGGCTTAGCGTGATACACAAGCTCACTTATAGCTTTGTATTATATACAAACCAGGCTACTGTCAACAAATTATGGTTAATGACTTATTATATGCAATGTGTGAATCTTCATGCCACCAGTGTTAAGGTTGAAAATGATATCGTAATCAGTTGGACACATTTTTAATTAATTTGCAACCTTATGTATGCTACAAATAAGTGGTAAAGAGAATTAACATATTGTCCTATCCCTTCAAATATAGTGCAGAAATCATGTAAAGGCTATTGCTTTAGGGCAATTGAGTGTTTTCAGAGGTGTATTACTGTAGTTGGACAAAATCAAGATTAGTTCCAGTCTGCAAATACTTATGTACTGAACATATATAGTTACATTAAATATGTCATATGAGTATGTCAAGGAACTCCTCAAGAGGTTGTCTCTGAAATTTTACCTGGTTTTTGAAATTTCACTACATGTTATTCAAATGTGTGTCTGCTTGTAGTCTTTTTCCAGGATAACATCTGGCATAATCAGATCTCAGCTTATATTTTCCAAGAAGAATAAGTCTCTGTTCCTTTATGTAGCCACTATTCTCTCAGCTTCTTTTATATAATAGACTAAGGCTTGCCTTTTAATATTTTTAACCAATGAAACATCGGTCCCACTAAAAGGTGACATTTACACTGAGTGGACTCACAGGTTTATTAAATCACAGTGATTTATCTGGTTTTGGCTTAGCATGCTTTGCAAGCCAAGCCATTCCAGGTTGAAGACTATGATTTAGGGCAGAATGCAACACGAACTCGACTCCTGTGATTTGTTCAGGAAGCCAAGGTTAAAACTAAGATGCATTAACATGCTAGAATGAAAGAGTCAGCAATGAAATCAAGTGGGGAAACTAGCAACAGTAGGGTTGCTTTCTGAAAATATCTCCATGTACTCATACACATTAAATAAACAAAGCTCTCCGGGCCTTCTGCATGTCAGCTAGGTGTAGATGACAGAGCATCTAAGGGGAATGGGCTTTAATGTTTCTGGCTGTGAGAATTACATTGCAGTGGGAACACTTAGATCCCCTATCAAATTTTTGTTTTCCTTGTTAAAAGCACAAGTATGTTTATCTCCCCATGAGCCATTTCAGGATATCAGCTGAATGTCAGAGTGATGCAAAGATGGAGTAAGAAGGGAGCTGCTTAAAGGAAGAATGTCAACAAGAGATAATCCCAGGGTGAATGGGAGTTCTTGTATATCTTGGAGCTTGCAAGTTTTCTTCTTGTTTTTCCTTCATTTTCACCAACCTACTTATTCCTTGAATATTGTAGTGATTGCTGAGCCTGTGACTATGTACTAAAAAGGACCACTCATTATAAGATCTGATTTGAGTTAGGGATTGACCGGCTTAAGCATGTAATGAAAGCGAAATCATTCCATTAGTGTGAAACAATGCAGAACTGGCCTTGGGAAAGGGAAGGAATGAAAGGAAAGGAGCAATGAATCACTGAGGGAGAAGAAAAATGAACTCAGTCCTGAGAAACTAAAAAGCACAAGAAAGACATTAATTTTGTTCAGTATATATGGGATAGAGAGAAAGTTTGGTGAGCTTTCAATTGGCATATCTCGTAAAAGAATAACCAGGACATTTGATCTACTAAGACAAGTAAGTAGGACCATAAACATTTGTGTATATGGTTTCATTTATTTGGATAAATGTAGAATCCATAACAGATATTAGAATCTGAAACAGTTCAAAAAGGGAGTATTCATTCCATGGATCCATTTCATGAATTCATGAAATCATCCTAGGTTTAGGATCTTCTCAGATCTTCCTTTTGACCAGAATGTTTTTCATCTGAGTTGACCTTTGTTTTCCACCATCAATAGCAGATTAAACTTGAATAGTTTTTGGTCTTACGTAAAGATTTCAATCCTTGATACAAAAATTTCAGGCTACTTGTTACAAAAAGAGGAAAGAACACAGCCTATCTCTCTTGGTATTTCTGAGGCCTAAGCTGGTCACTTTTGCAAATTTGCAGAAATGGTAGACTTCTTCTCTGACACTACAGAACTGTCTTCACACAATTTCAAATGTGTTTTTTTCAGCTACTAGACAGATTGTTCACCTAGATTTTATTTCATTTTGTTTAATTAACCCAATTGCCAGGGACTGCACAATACACCAAACTGCAAACTAGACCACCTCATTTTAACTTAAGATGTGTGAAACCCAGCCCATGAAAGCCAATCTATGAAGCTAGTATCTGTATCTGGTGACCGGGATCATGTGATATGGTAAGGCATGATGAGATCTGTTTAGTGCTGGCTCAGCATGATGGTGAATCCAGTCATCAGATCATTTGGTCTACTTGATCCAGTTTTGGAGTAGCAACAATGTTCCAGGAATTCAGGAAGAATATTTTCTGTCCTACTTAGCGGGTTAAATCTTACTGTTGAATTTCAGGACCAGAATAGTACTTTTAACTTTATGGAATAAAATAAACTTAAAGAGGTACTTTCAAAAGACAAGTCATTTAATTTCAGAGTTTGAAAGATGTTTCTGCCTAAGAAATTGGAAGGCATAAGTTAAAAACTTATATAAGAAGATATTGCAGGTAAAGTTGATAAAATTATATGAAGATGTATTTGTGCCAAATACCTAAGGAAGGGAAAGCATCACCGTGTTTGAATAATGTGGCCTTCAAACAAAAGTCTCGAATATACTTCAGTTTGTACAGTAGGATGGAAAGAAGAGACTGACACTGTTAAACGTCTTTTAGTATGCTTTAATTTCTTATTAAACAAAGGCTTTAGAAAATTAGAATTTAAAATCAGTTTAGATAATCAAAAATATGAACTAATACTATTCAGTTTTGCTGATTGGCTCTTAACAACATCACTAATGCAAACAGGAATATAATCATAAACAGGTCCCAATGTACTCTTAGCAAACCATCAAATGCTATCAGTTTCCAGGCTGCAGTAAGCTGTTGAAGAGAAGGAAAGAAAAAAATTATATATGTGTGTATGTACCAAAAGTGCTTCTTATGGATATATTTTGTACTAAAGTCTTACTTTTATTTCCCTTTTAGCTACTACAAGTACTTTACTGGTGCTGTGGAAACCCAGCAAGATATATTTCTGACTGGCTAACTGGTTAAATGCAACTTTTTGCTGAGAATATATATTCCCACTGGTCTCAGTAAGTCTTCCTTTTGTGTAAATCATGCTAGGATTGCAGTGTAATATCTTTCCAGGAGCGCTTTAATACCTCCATAATGCCCTTGGTTGCCCTGATTTAGATGTTCTAGAATTTATTCTTAATTTGCCTCCCAAAATACTATTTAGTTGCAATATCTTTCTTTTCTTTTTCTTTTCAAGGTATATTCATCTTTTGTTTCTTTTACTAAAACTCTGGCTGGAATTTCATATTTTTATTAGACTACTGCAGCTTCTTTGTACGATTTCCCCCTTTTTTCTCTTTCAAATGCCTACCTCTCTTCCAACTTTCATGATTATGTATATACCATAATAATGGAATAATTGTATTTTTTTCATGCTGACTGTGCCCATCCCCTGGGTATTAACATTGTTCATGTTCGAGCTCTTTTGAAGTGCATCATCCTTTTACTTTGTATGCATCATCACCCACAGTTAGTGACTGTTCCTTTCTGTGCTGCAAAGGAACTGTCAAATCTTGAATTGTAAGAAAGGACCTCTCCTGCAACTCCTTCCCACCCACCAATTTCCAGGAGGGAAAGATCAATATAACAGATTGATGTATGAACCACTCCAGTGACTCCACAAATATATTTCTGTTCTTGACCTAGCATAATACAAAGTCATGGTTTGTTAAACCATGCTTAGGAACATTGCAGAATGCACTAGATAAATCATGGTCTACAAACCATAAAAACAAATCTACGCATGAAACAGATAGGAAATGTGTTAAGGTCCATTTTTGCAATATGAATTTGATAATATTCTCTTCCCCTGTAATCATTTTTATATACTGGGTAATTTGCCACTGACATTGACACCACCCTCTGTGCTTTTACATTGTAACCATCTTTCTTTAAGCTATTGCTTATGCCAGGAATAATCTCAGGTTTTTTGTTTTTCTTTAACACCCCAAATTCATTTATTAATTAAAGGAGCTAATGAATTGTTAAAGCCTTGCTTGATCCTTCATATGATCCCCTTCAGCTTAATCTAGTATAAATGTCAACTTCCTTCCTTGCCTTTCTTTTATTGGCATCTAATGGAAACAGTAAAGGCATCATTGCTTGCTGTTTTGACAACAATCTAACACATTGGTTTAATATTAAACAATAATGTCTAACAATCTATCAACTTTATATGGTGAGTAATTGAATACACTAACAAGAGAGGCCATATTAACATTAAAAACTAATGTGCATATTTCTTGGATATTGTTCAGTGGTTTTTTTATTAGTAAACAATGAACTGCTAGCATGAGTAGGTGGTAACACAGTAATCATACAGCCACAGCCACAGCCATACAGATTTGGAATGCAGTTTTCTCAAGCTTTTGCTGTTATTTGCAGCCTTACCTTAGTATACATAGGAAAGGTTTTTGCCTATATGGAGGCTTCAGTTTGGTTTTTAAACATGTTCAACACAGCAGGTGGATGTTTGCATACATGCCAAATACTTTTTTGAGATTATCTGCAGTTTTGTTATCTGTGGTGGCAATATTATTTGCAGTATATCTCAGTTTTGGAATTTAACATTTAAAATAAACATCACCATTTGTTTAATAGCAACCTAGCTTTAAAAAAACGCAAGTATTATAAATGGAAAGCAACTGCTGCTTCATAAAGAAAGTATTCTGGAACAGCTAAGACTACTAGACCTGGACTTCAATGATAGCCACTAAATGACATCAACATATATATATATAAATAAATAAACAGATAAATCCAGTATTTCTCTGGAGTTTTGATCCGACAGTCCTACAGCTAACATTATTAGAATATTAGAATTTATATAAAGCAGACTTACATTGAAAAGTGGCAAATATGTAAGCACATGCATAGTCTCGAGTTTTACATATGCTAGGAACACTGGCATGACAGCATCTGGGGTGGTTTCAGCTGCCAAGTCATACCATCTTCTAGCTAAATGTATATCCTAAACATAAAAAAATAATTTCATCAAAAATAGCAAATTGCTTTGGTAAAATACAGCAACTGGAAACCGCAACTAATCTTAGTCAGGTTTACTTCTATATAGACACATGTATATATTTTCTAGAAAGAGCATAATTGTAGAGCTTTTTATGGTCATTTTGTTTGAGTGTCCTGAAGAGACAGGATTGGATATGAACCAAAGACCTTAAAATGTTTCATGTTGAAAAACATCAGACAGCAGAAGGTTCTAATTATGAGTCATTACTCGGATTCTATCATTATTTTCTAGACATGGTTTAGATAAAGAAATCAAGAGCTAAAGCTCTACAACTGATATTCTCATTTGTGTGATGGCTTTCCCATTGCTAATGTTCATTCTTTACAATCTCAGGACACAAAATAGATTCCTGTCTAGGAGAAAAAAATGCTTCTACACAGAATGAAATGCTATATTCAGGCAACACATTTTAGGTATCACGAAAAAGCCTTGAATTGTTAAGTCACTCCACTGTAGTGCCAGAAATGGGCTAAAATAACTTGTCCATGTCTGGATATGATGCCTATTCATTTGTGGAGTAGACTGTAAAATGTTGCAGGCCGGTCTTAAGCCTTTTCTCAACTAGCGATTTTCCAAAATACTGGATGTATTGGTCTATAGTTTCCATAATTCCCAGCTAATATGGCCAAAAAGCACTGGCTGAAAATGATGGAGATCAGAGTTCAATACATTAGTGGGGGAAGGATTTTTCTGAATTTTCAGTTCTCCATGACAAAATAAAACTAATTTCTACTCTACAATCTACTAATTTGTATTCTATAATTGAACTTGCAAGTGTCATGGTACACTTATTTCTTAATGCTTTATATTTTCTATAGTCAACAAGTTATCATTAACATTTTAACTTATAAAAATAGCCAGTTGGTTTTCAACTGATTAAAGCTCTTCACATTGCATTAGAACTGGTTTTGTTTTGCATTATTTAAGTAGAATATTTACAATAAATATTAACATTAGTGTTTGAAGCAACTTAAGGGGGTAGGTTACTTTACCTGAGGAACACCTAAACCATGCTCATGCATGTATGCCAGATTGAACATGGCTTCAGCGCTGAGTTGATTTGCAGCAAGAGTATAATAAGTTACTGCTGAAACATAATCTTTTGTTGTTCCAAAGCCATAGAAGTAATAATCTCCAATTTTAACTTTGGCAAATGCATTTCCTGGAAAACAAATACATGGAAGGGATAAAGATGATGATGATGATGATGATGATGATGATGATGATGATGATGATGATGATGATGATGATGATGATGATGA
>JANHFL010003938.1:107409-129959 GCA_032468155.1 Oxyrhabdium leporinum | reverse complement strand
TAATCCAGATGTGAAATGACTCATCCATAAACGGCAGTTAACAAAGCCTCCTGATCCAGGCAGGCCATAATTCATAACTATACACAAAACAGATCTTTGCAAAGGCCATCTTAGCCACCTTAGTTGTCGCCTGCTCTTCAAGTCAGATCTATGAGTCTGAGAGGACACCTAATTATGAACTAGCTCTGTATGAGGAAGGTCAACTCTGTCCATGGGACAAGATGGAATATTTCTGAAACTGGAAGGCTTCTGTGTGCGGTATCAATCAGTCATGTTGGGATTGAGTTTATCTTGGTTAATTCCCTTCCAGTCCATGTTTTACAGGCATTGAGACAAAGTTCAACTATGTCTCTTGTTGGCCCGGAGTTGAAAAATACTACTGAATATCATCCACATATTGGTACTTGACTATAGATTCAGTAGGAATATCATTCTAGATACTGAGCCACTAAGTTATGAACAGCTTCATAAGTTAAAACTGTCATTTTGACTGGGGGTAAATTGGAGGCCATAATGTTATCAGATATAATAAGTGTTGTGATGGATTATTCCAGTTAATATTCTTGCTGCCTTACTGGTACTGATTAAAGGTATCAGAGGGTGAACTGTTCTTTGCAGATACTGCATAAACTGTTCAGGAATAAAAATTGATTTCATGAGACTTAAGAAAAGAAATTATTAAAATTCCAATGTGTTCCCTTCAATAGCGCTTACATCAAAATCTACTGTGGCTTCCCTTCTGCCTCCCCAGCTCCCAACATACATGCTATCATCAGGTCATTTTTGTGGCATGCTTAGTAACAATTATTTTTACTTTATGTTTTCTTAATTATATATTTAACTCTTTAACATCAAATGATCACAATTAATGTTCATTAATGTAATTGCTGTGAATATAGGTTGCATGTTTCTCTGTTTGAAATAGTAATTTAGCAGCTTAGTAGGTACCTAATAGTAGCAATTCAACTTCCCATTGGGGAAATGGTGTATTCTAGTAGCAGTCAGAAATGAAGATTGATAAGCTGACACTTCTTGAGCTTTCCCATCTCTCTCTCTCCCTCCCTCCCTCTCTCTCCCTCTCCCCTTTCCCCTCTCCCCCTCGCCCTTTCCCCCTTTCTCCCTCTCTGTCTTCCCGTTTTATACGAAAGGATCTTATTTAAATAAATTTTTATTTAATTAGTAATTTTAACTAATTATTGACGTTTCAGTCTGTTTAGCTGCTATCATATTTTTATTTTGTTACTTACGTATTTTATGTCTCTCTACTCAGAACATTCTTTTACAAATAGCTTGATTAAAAATAAAATCATAAAAATCATCCAAATGGGAAAATGGACTCCAGTTGATAATATCCTGTTGATTATAAAGATTATAAAGCTTTAGTGCAGCATGCACTAAAAGATAAATTTTCTGACAAACTGTTCAGGATTACATTACATTGTTATAGCTGTATTGGTAGATATTTTTGTACTGAATATTTGCTGTTAGCTTTGCATGAGGTGTTTCCTGCCAGGCCCCAAGAACAAAGAATGAGATGATGCATTATTTCTTAGTTTGTTATTGGTTTTCACCTATAGACAGAATCTTTTATCACTTCAATCTTTGCAATGATTTGGTAGCAAAATTCATCTCAGAACATGCTAACAATTGGAGAATGTATAACTATCGTTTTATTAAAACAAACAGGTGATGTTAAGACACAGTTCTATTGCTATCATGAATGAAGAATGCTAGAGGCATACTAGAGTTCTTATGTAATATTACAGAGATTAAAGATCTCATTGTATTCATTTGATCCAGTGGCAAACAATTGGTTTTCAACTAATGAGGGGTGTGAGCATAATGCACAGAAATCTGGCCTTCTCCGTGTCCTGAAGGAGTATATTTTGTGATACAGGGTTCTTAACCTTTGAAAAATGGGGTTGCTTTCCTGTTGATATTCCAACAATTGATATTAAATACTGTTATGAATAGAAGGAATTGTGAAAATACCCATGATCAGCATCCTTGAATACTGCTCATCCTTGAGCAGTTTATAGAGATATACAGTTTGTGAATCAAAACCTATTCATCGATATTACAAAGGTTACAGAATCCATTATGTATGTCATAACTGAAGTAATTGTAGCATGTATATAGCTCATTCCAGATAGATATACAAGCAAGCTAAGTTAGAGTACATGCAGAATAAGGAAACCTTGGAAAAGTATCTTCTATTGTCTAATCTTCTCTTCATTTTATTTTATAATCCTCTTGAAAAAGTGCTAGTTACCTCATGGTAAGTTAACCATTTATGTTTACTTATAATTTCTTGTCTCTAAAATGCTTCTTACTCTAAAAGCTGCAAAGGTGTTTTGGGGCAAACCTAAATTCTGGTCACGATTGTTGTTATAATCAGAACACTGCCTGTACAGACTTCCTTCACTCTGTGCTAGATTCCCTAAAAATCTCACATAAAGTAAATAAAATAAAACAAAAAAGTGGAAAAAAATTGGGTTGATGGATAGGGTGTCAAATTTTGTAACCCAGGTGCATTGCCACAATGTTCTGAATTTTTAAAGCTGTATTCTTAAGCACTATCTGTTGCTTAAACACGGTTCCTTCCTTGTCTGTTGTTCTATGTACAGTGAAAGTATTTTCCTTCAATTTTTTTTGCATATGCATAGTTATCATAGTAGACAAAGGTAGTACCGTATGTATTACCATAAATGTTATTAGCATTCTTTGCTATGTTGTGCAGCTTAGATTTGCTCAGGTTAAAAGCTTGCCCTAAGGCTGAAGATCTTTTACCAGCTTTGGTGAATATAATATAGATAATCTTTGCTTTACTCGTTCAGCAACTGTTTGAAGTTATGATGGTGCTGGAAAAATAATGCTCCAATCAATTTATGACCATTTATTACCTCTGCAGCATCCCACAGTCAAATGATCACCATTACAGTCAGTACATGTTGTTCCTGGCTGCCCTGTGCTTTTTTATCCCCAGCCCTCTCCCTTACCGCTTACAGAGCACAGAGACAGGAGAGAAAGTGATTTTATGAGAATAAGCTTGTTTGCTCTTTAAATATGCTGGCAGCCCAGGGCTGAGACAGGAGTAGGGGTAGGAGCACTTGGGGGGCTGTGACTCCTAAATTGGGAAAGTAGCTCTAACAGATCCCAAAAACAGTATCAGAACTCTTTGTCCAGACGAGTACAATGCTAGGAATAGCTAAGATACTGCACAGAACCCTCAAACTCCAAGGCCTCCATGGTAGAGGAACCGAGATTGAGGAAGACACAGGCCACACACAGGGGTGAGAAGGGAATATTTTTCAAGAAATATTTTTCCTAGCATTTCCGCTGCAGGAACCAGTTTCCTCCCCCCCCCCCCCCATTAACTCAGTGTTTATCCATTTTGTTGTACTATGAATTGATTGACTGCCTTGCCACCTGAGCCTGACCATGGGCTTAGAGAGAATGACTGGCCCAAGTCACCCAGCTGGCTTTTATGGCAAAGGGGGGACTACAACACACAGTCTCCTCTGGTGCTTTAAACATTAGACCGAAGTATACATACTTAAATCCTTTCTATTTCATCCAGAGTTGCATGAATGTACACCCCATTGAGCAAGGGGAGACTTTTATTTATTAAACTTGTAAAAAACAAAGTATTCCACTAGAAGTTGTTTGACACATGGACACAGTTTTAATAAGTCTAGAATATCAGGAGTTTCAAAGTGTGTTTCCATTCTTGGACAGCTAGTTCATTTTGCTGAAACGCAAAGCTGTACTTTAGTTTGTTTTTTGATTATATTTATGCTGTTTTATGAATCAATAAGATTTAAAATGTACTAATTTTCGAGTACAAATGTTTATCATCTTGATTAATACTCCCTCTGGTGGTATGCTTTGGATTCTATAGCATATCCGTTTTGGTCCTGAAAGGGTTTGTTATTAATAAACTTGATGAATCTATTTGTTACAATTGTGCCTGTGATCATAATTAACTTTCTATATTTTATAATAAAATAGATGGAAAATGTCTTATATTATTGGCCTGCTGTCATATGATTTAGTACTGTGTTCTCATAGAAAATCAAAAGCACCAAAATAACTCTATAAACAAATGCTAATGTAACAACTCTGTCGGTAATTTCCTGAGGAGCTGTGGTATTTGTATTGCTACCAATCAGTTATGATATTGTGTATTGAGGCTTGAGTTACCAACTGGATGTGTTAACATCAACTTGTTAGCTGGTAGGAGTAATTGTGTTTTATATAACAGTTGTAATATTTTTCAAATACATAGCTAGTCTTGCACATTATATAACCTGCACAATTATTTGCTTCAAAACTGTGTATTGAGTTTTGCATGTAACTTTTCTGAATGGAATGACTAATTTTTGCTTAAACTTTAGTGTTGGAAGTCTTACAAAATAGCATTATTGTAGATGCAGGTCCCATTAGCACATTGTAGGGAGCTGGATAGCTTGTTTTGGGTTTGGTTGCTATTCTTTTCTATGTAATACAGAGATGATAACCCTTTGGCCACTACCATAAGGGAATTCAGTAATGTATGATGTTAAATTCTAAATACAAAAGGATTGCATTTTCATTGCTTTTGTAAATAAGTACTTAGTGTTTGCTTAGTTTTCGTAGGTGATGGTATAAGATGCACTTATTGTATGGGTACCTGTCCTGCTAGGCCAGGGGTGTCAAAATCACAGCATCACGGTGGTATCACGTGAGGTATCGGGACTTTTTTCTTCTTTGCTAAACTGGGCGTGGGTGTGGGCGTGGCCAGTGCGTGACACATCTGGCCAGCAGGCCATGAGTTTGACAACCCTGTGCTAGGCAATCCCTTTTCAAAAGTTATAGAATAAGTACAGGAAATTGAATGCTCTGGTTATTCCTGGCTTCTGGTGGACACAGAAGAATAAGACGCAGCAATCTTACTTTGTTACATTTGCCTCACGGAGCATTCCTTTATCTCTGGAGAAGTTTATATTCTTTATCTAATGTTAGTTTCAGTGAGCTCTCCCAAAGAAATTTGCAACACGATCACGGAGGTAATAAAATGGCCAATTGGAAATAGCAGTTATAAGGCTTGGTGAGTAATTAAGAGTCTGGGGAAAGCAATAGTTGTTTGGTTCAATAATTATGGTTTCTACTGTTAAGGTGGATGCCACAGATCAAAAAGAGACCTATCATCCTTATTCAGTAATACACCTGTGAAATTTTGAAGATGATTTGAATGCATGAGAACATTAAATATTTGTTGTGGCACTGTGCAAAGACATCATTTGTGGAACAGACCACAGCTAATTCGTGCTGCACAGTCTTAATCAGTGCAACTGGAGCTCTATAGGGTGGAAATGGGCCAATAAAATACTCTGCCAGGCCAGTATTCTTTCACTTGATACCATATCATCATTTTGGGGATTATCTTCTGCTTTGTTAGCCAACTAAAAAGCTATACAAGTTACAAATTTTATAGTCAAATAAAGGCTTTTTGATTTCCGATTTGATTAACATAGTACAAACATACAAATACATTTATACATTTGTTGTATATGCTACTTGCATAGTAGTGTTCTGAAATAGAAGTCTAAAGAACATTCTTCCAAAATCCAGACAAGGCACTATTATGCTTAAAAAGCTGATTTTTATGATCCTAGCTATTCCATGTAGTCCTTTGAATTTGAAAGCCAAAAGGTATTGTGGAGCATTGGGAACATGATTGTGGCATCAGTTTGTAGTTCCTTAAAGCAATTATTGTATGTGTCCCCACCCCAGGAATATTATGTACTTGCCTAATTGCAGGAAAAGATACAATTGGTATAAGGAATTGAAAGTAGAGTTTTAATGCTGTTGTCTTTCTGAGATGGCTACTCTTAATATGTTTTAGAAAAAAAATATCAATCATTAATTTTATTATGCCAGTAGTCCTCGACTTGCAAGCATTGATTGAAGACTGTTCAGACTTATAACAGCACTGAAAAAAAGTTACTTACAACCAGTTTACGACCATTGCATGATCCACAAGATCACGTGGTCAAAATTCAGGTGCTTGGCAACTGACATGTATTTATGACAGTTGCAGTGTTCTGAGATCATAGTTTGTAAACTTCACAGCTGGATTCTGATAACCAACATTAGTGGGGGAAGATTTGCTTTGTGATTGTATAATTCACTTAACAACTGCAGAGATTAGTTTAACTGTGGCCAAAAGGCTGTAAAATGGGGCAAAACTCACTTAAAATCTGCCTTGGTTAACTTTGAGCTCAATTGTCATTGTAACTTGAGGACTACTTGTACCCTTTCAGATTTGGTAAACAGAAACAAAAAGGTGAGTATAAACAGTAAGTAAATGTTGGGGTTGAACTGCTTTGTACACTGAAAGTCATGTAGCATAGTTTATGTTTATATTTGTATATATTAAGTATTTGAGTATGCAAATTAAAATATATACATTGGTAATGTTTATTTTAATGTTTATGGTACTAAACTGATAGTAGAAGGAGAATTGGCTATTTTTTTTCATTTTCCAATATAAGGGGATTAAACTCTTTCTATTTCTTTGCAGAAGACAACACCAATGAAGCTTTCTTGATGCAGAAAAGTCTTAGTGAAAAAGTCTCCCTATACAGAGGCGATATCACAGTGCTTGAGATTGATGCCATAGTTAATGCTGGTAGGTTTTATAATACTTTTCATGTCATATAGCTTCTTAGTGGTTGAGTATTTTAAGAAAGCTCTAGGAATCTCCAGAATAATGCTGGTGGGGGAAAAAGTGGCCTTAGTTGATGCTAATAATATTAACATTCTCTATTGTCAGATATATCCCAAGGAAATTCAAGTTTGTGGCCTTATAAAATAGGTGAATGTCTATTGTTTTGCTGAATGCTTAATTTTAATTTAATTTCTGCTGGTCAGTTGAGTAATGAACTAATGTATTACAATGAAATGTACCCCACTTTTTAAATCTTACTGAGTTTGTCAGAATGAATATTTTGGGAAGAAAGGCAAGGAGATTTTTGTGTGGTTGAGATATATTATTAATGGAATAAATGAGTTATTTTTAAAATAGGGAAAGGATTTCTACAAAGTGGACAACCTTCATTATCTTTACGTGGGTATATTTATTTAAATATATATATTAGTTTGCAATAATTTTTGTTCTTACTATTAGATCTTTTTCCTGAAATTGTGGCTTCAATTTTGGTTGCAGATGATTTTACAGTTTCTCAAATTTCTTATTTTTAAAAGATTTTGTAAATAATTTCCTCATATTCTGAAAGTACATGCAAGGAATGTCTTGCATATGTGTCTTGCACTCTGGAAGATGCAATTATTTTATCTTAACCTTTGGTTCTGTTATTATCACTGCAGTTATGAACGGATATTAAAGTAATGATAGTCAAAGTTAGTTAATCTTATGCTAGATTCAATATTAAAGCAGAATTTGAAATGTTAGGTACTCTGTCTAGTGTATTTGCAATATATATCTGGAGAGCACTAGATTGGGAAAAACTGAGCTGATTCATTCTCTTTCTCTTTTTATATATAAATTTATTTAAAAAAATAAAGAGAACATAAAAATTAACACAAATGCAGAAGCAAAGAAAACGTATTTTGTACCTTTGTAATTGGAGCTTCTATGCATCATTCAGGATTTTCCTATGTGCCACCCAGGACCTTGTTTCGTGAAACAAGGACCTAGCTGGTATGTAAAAGAAAACTGGTACATGAAATATAGCCCCTTTTGGAATGAACAGAAGTCCTGAGGGGGGCATAAAAAGAGGCTTCAAGTGTACTGCTGTGAAAGAAGTCAGTGAGAAAAGAATACTCTGGCTGATCCACTAGGGGTGTGTGATGTAGCACAGAGTTCCCCAACCTTTCTGGCTTTGCGGATCGACGGAGGGTGACAAGGGATGTTCCGCCCAAGTGGTGGACAAGTACATGTGCAGCTCCATTTGTGCCCACCACTCGCACAAATGGAGCATGCACACATATGCTCTCCCACTGCTGGCGCAAGTGGGTATGCACACGCGTTCCCACCACTTCCGTGGCCCTGGTCCGAATGGCTAAAGGCCCAGTAGTGGGCTGTGGCCCAAGAGTTAGGGACCCCTGATGTAGTGGACACGGTGGCAGTGGGCAGGGCCCGGTGGGAATGCAGTGGGTAGGAAGGTGGCGAAAATTTGGTTGTAAATTCAGGTGGGTCTGAGTGTGCCTGAATTTTGTTTTTGTGACATGGGAGCACTACAAAGCTGGAACTTTGAGAACCAGTTATACATCTCTTTGTTCAGTGTTGTCATAACTTTGAATGGTTGCTAAATGAATGGATGTTAAGCAAGGACAGTCCGTACTTTTAAATTTAGCTATTATTTTTCCTGAAGGTTTATAAACTACTTAAATTGTAGAGTACTCTAAGGAAAATTCACAGCAGTGTGGTAAACAAGAAAATTAGAATAATAAATGATAACATAGTACAAAGCAATAATATTAATTTCACATCCATCCCATTTAAGAATATCATTCTCAGTAAGAATACTCACCTAACCTACATCAGGGTGGGAACCCACCATTCAATCAGTTCCTGAACACTTTCTGAAATAGTCAAGTCTTCGTAGCTTTCTAAATGTCAATAAGTTGAATGCTTATATGACTTTGGACAGGGTTCTAATCCAAATAATAGGCAAAGCACATAATAACCTGGCAATGGGTAAGAGCAGGCAAGTTGAAGAAAGAGACCGAGGGGCTAATTCTGGCTGCTGTACAAGACCAAGCCTTAACAACAAATGCATATAAAGAGCCATGGTGGCGCAGTGATTAGAATGCAGTACTGCGGGCTATTTCTTCTGATTGTCGGCTGCCAACAGTTTGGCAGTTCGAGTCTTACTGGCTCAAGGTTGACTCAGCCTTCCATCCTTCCGTGGTCAGTAAAATGAGGACCCAGATTGTTAGGGGCAATATGCTGATGCTGTAAACCATTTAGAGAGGGCTGTAAAGCACTATGAAGAGGTGTATAAGTCTACTATTTAGCTATTGCTATTGCTAAATGCAAATTTGAGAAGACAGCAACAGACAGCAAGGGATGCCTCTGCAAAGAATCTGAAGAGTGGGATCAGCTGATTAGTTGCTGCAAGAAAATTGCACGGATTGACTACAAACAATGGCATGAGAAAGTAGCAACAATGGTACATTTGAACATCTGCAAGAAGTACTATTTGTCTTTAAGCAAGAACTGGTGGGACCCCAGAATACACAAAGTAATAGAAAATGAAGAAGCTAAAGTGCTTTGGGGCTTTAGAATTCAAACAGATAAGCAACTGCCACATAGCACTCAGGCTTAACAATTATTGATAAGAAAGACAAAAAAAAGTCTGGTTAGTGGATGTGGCAGCGAGACAGCAGACTATAAGAGGATGAACTTGAGAGCAAAATTACAAAAAACAAAGACCTGCAAATAGAAGTAGAACGGCAGGCGAAAGAAAGCGTGTGCATAGTGATGGGTGCTTTGGGTGCAGTCCCAAAACAATTTGGGCACTACTTGGACACTATCAGCATAGACAAAATTGCCATCAGTCAATTGTAAAAGGCATCTTTTCTTGGAATAGCTTTTACCCTACAATGATACCCCAGGTCCTTGGGAAGATTTCGATAGATGGATAAAAATGCCAGATCCAGTCTAAATATCTGGTTGACTGTCTGACTAATCATATTTTTATTAAGCTTGTATGGTATCTAATTTAGAACACTAGAAGCCACTTCTTATGAATGATTCAGTGCTAGAAAACGGCTGGACCGCTGCTCAGAATGACTAGATTGACATGGTCCAGATCTTGAAAAAGGAAAATGGAAGTTTTTAAGTTTTTTTCTGGCATAATTCACTATGGTTCACTTCTGGAATAAAGTTTTTTTTACGTAACTGCTAAACACATCCACATAGTTTTTTTTCATGATCAGTTAAAGCTGGTTAGGTGCTGCCACCTGCTGTTAGACTATTTCAGTTACTGGAAGTTGTACGTTATATTCTTAATATTTATTAATATCAGCACTCCTTTAAAACTGAAGTTTAGTGGCCATCTCTACATCTTGCATGTCACTTGTACTGTCTACTGTACATTATGTGAAAAAGTATCTATCTTAAGTTTTCCACAACTCTGTTCCAATGTATGATCTCAGGTTCTAATAATTTCACAGAAAGACTTTTTCTACCAATTTCTCCCCACGGCTTGAATAATTTATCATATTTCTATCAAAAAAACAACAACAATCCTGCACTTTTTTCTTCCTATCTTTTTCTTCAAAAGGGACTTGCTCCAGTGTTTTGATAATCTCAATTGCTGTTTTCTGCATCTTTTCAATATTTCAGTAGATTTTTAAAAACTGAACTTAAATAAAAGAGCAGGAGTAAGATAATATAAGAAACACCCATTAAAACATACGTTGTTCTTTTAAATTACATGGAGCAGAACATTTTATAGTTTGCCTTTTTCCCTGGTATCCTTTGGCCTTCAGAAAGTTTCTGGTTTGTTGCATCGTAATTGTATGAACTATCACTGCCCTGTTAAGACAAAAATTAAACTTTAGGGGTGAAACAGGGTGTTTATATGTTGAATTGTGAACTGAATATATTAGCTCTGAATTATGTTTAAATGAATATGTTAGTCTGTTTACTAAGTTATACCTCCCTGTATGAGCAGCTTGTTAATGCATAATCAGTCACTAAGATTGCTATGCATCTGAAGCTTAATGAACAGGTGAAGGGAAAAGAGGAATTTAAAACTGAAATTGATCTGACAGCCTATCTCTGATTACTAATCCATTTCATTTGGCAACATAATTTATCATATAGTTAAAATTGTCTACTTGTAGTTTTCCAGAAGAAAATTAATTCAGAAGCACGCCCAATAATATTAGGCTAAACCAATCTATTTAAATATTGCAGCAGTGCCAAAATGAAATGCTATATTGGGAGGATGCCTTTGAAAAGTCATCATTCTTGATTTTAAATTGGCATAGACAGAAAAACCAACTACGTGTGGTCTTAAATTTTTGTTCTTCAACACATTATTCCCATATGATGAATAACACATTTATACCGAAAAGGATTAGAGGTTTTCTCGAGTGTTCTGGGTTGAAACAATGTGAGTATTGAGGGGCTGAAAATGTTTTTGCTACATTCCCAGTGATGTTTAGGGATGCTGTCTAGCAGTAGGAAGCAAAAGAAGTCATTCCCCAGAACGAGTGACACTGCTATTAGTAAGTGGAGTTATAACGAGAGGGTGCAAATTGCTATATAAGCAGATGTTAGAAATGGATGGGCAAAGTTTTCAGGTTCCTCCAATTTCGCTCTGCAAAAAGGATATTATTATACCTTTCCTCAAAAATTGCAGAGGGCAAAACATTAAAGGACACTAGGGGAAAAAAGCTCTACTGTGCATTAGGCAGGTGATACTGAATAGGTAATTGGTTAAAATTCCCTCTATTTATTGCTGATGCTCCTGTCCTAATTTGTCCTCTTCTACCTGAAAGCTGTGTCAAATAGCTACTGCTGTATTGCTCCTCTACTTCTTGGACTCACTGTGACCAGGAGGACTGCGCTTGGGAAGCCACACTGGTATATATTACTCTTTCTAGGAAAAGGAAGAATTATTAAGAAGGATCATGACAACCAATAAATCACTAGAAAAATGGAGTTTGAATTAGAAATAAAGCCAGTCTACGCAGGACCTAGTTTCCAGGGGTATCATCCTGATTTCCAAATGCATGTTCTTGATTCAGCAAGATACTCAGAAGAGCACTGATAGGAATCTAGACTGAATGATATCTAAGGACTTTAAGTTACTATATGCATATTCTTGACAGCTATATAACATCTGGAAAATAGGTTTCCCAGCTTTAAACACTTTTATAGCCACAGGCGTGTTCTTGGTTCCTCTAGTAGTATAAAAAAAGACCAGTACGACTTAGTGCTATTGTTAGCCTCATCAGAAATGATTTAATTTGCTTGCACTAGACTCTTGAGTATTGAAATACTATACCAAGATATTTGAAGAATGAACCCAATGAGATTATTTTTCTCCTTTGATGTGCGGTTGGCATTACAGCTTATCAATTCCTTCAATTCTCTAATTTTGGTTTTAGAATACTTTATTGTGTGCCTTTCTTCTGTGCAGTTATCTGCTAGGATCCATACATTCCTTCGAGGCTTACTTGAGTTAGAGAAAGGACAGCCATAACATTGGCACAGAGAAGTGCAACCAGCAATCTATTGTTACATTTTGATGATAGTGGTGGTAGAATTTTGCCTCACTTAGGACACTGGCTATTGAATATACATACATATTGAAATGTGTGTATGTGTGTGTGTGGGGGGAGAGATACAATCCTGTTTTATTCCTTTCTGGATTGAGATATCTTCAGAGAGGAGACTGCTACTATCATGTCTAATTTGTGTCATGGTGTTTTCATTCAACATCCTAATTAGATAAGGAACATCCATTTTATAGAGGAATGAAACAGCTTCTACCAGAGTGTTTCTTTAGGGATGGAAACAAAGGGTGGTTTTAAATCAGTGAAGACAACAGATAAGAAGTAGGAGTAAACGTACGTGAGTATTTCTTTACTAGAAACTGCAGAAAGGCATATTGGTTGCCTATTGGATCTGACGTCCCCTTGTTTACTGAGTAGAAAATTCTCCTGCTTTAATCTTGGACCTTCTAGAACAGGGGTGTCAAATTCACATCATCACTGCGCATCACGTGATGTATTGGGACTTTTTCCCCCTTTGCTCAACCGGGCGTGGGTGTGGGCAGTGTGTGATGCAGCTGGCCCCTGGGCCGGGAGTTTGACACTTTTGCTCTAGAAAGAAAGGTGTCCATGCTCACCTGGTAATATGTAGGAAGCTACTTGGATGATAATTGGAAGAGTTAATGCTGTTACTTTTCTTGAAAAGTGGGACAATAACATGATCCCAATCTTTAGGTATTTGGAAGGTGTTATTAGTATGTATGATTAAAGAAGCCAAAGGGGGAATTGGTTTCTAATAGTTTGGCAGTCATTGGGTCACTGCTGGGAGTTTTCCCATCGTTAACTGATTAATTAGTTTAACAGTTTCCAAATGAGAGACTGATGGTCAGAGAAGAATACCATTTAGGAACATCAATTGAGAAAAAGAACTGGTAGGAATGAACACATATTGCTGTTAATGTAGCCTTACAATAAAGTAAAATTAGTTAATTTGGTCTTGTTTCCTGTCTGGTCTACCTGGGAAGGCTGACATCAGTCTTGCAAGTTTGATAGTACAAATCTCTCCTTCCCCCCACCCTATTCAGCCTGATACGTTAGGAAGATTCCCTTTTGAGTTTTTCTCTGCCTGCAATTCAACTGTAGTCTATGCCCACTCTTATCTGATTATTCCCTAGGCAGCATCTCTCTGTCCCACCCCCATCTCCCCAAACCATTCCCACATATCATTGCAGTGGGTGAAAGAACCTCAGTGGGAATGAATGGCTTATTGAAAGTGGTGTTATTTTTCCAGACTGTTTTTTTTAATTTCCCTGGATGCTGTTGTTATATTGTTTATATTATATTGTTTTGTGTGTCTCCAAGAGTCATAATGGAATTGGGAGGCTTATGAATCCAATAAATACATAAACAGGGAGGTCATTCCACCATTTGTAATGGATTGCTGCATAGTCAATCTCTGGAAGATAACAGTTAATGAAAATAAATCTGGATGTTCAGTGAGGGGGTTGTGTATTGGAACAATTGCCAATTATATTAGAAGGACTCTTTCCCTAGAAAGAGAGTTACTGTAGTTTTGTCTATCATGCTGCCACAAACAATTTTCCCATAAAAGAGAAATAGTTGTATTTGCTGATCTTGTAGATAAAGCATTTTTGCCTATACTGAAGTTAATAGTTCTAGGCTATTTTTTTATGCTGTGATTGGGTTGTTAAACTCTACATATATATGATCCAGCATATATTTAAGAGATTTTCTGAGACTAAACATAACAGTTAGTATGGGGAGCATGGGATTATGATAAAATTGGAGTTTTGTTCTTTTGTTAGCTTTGAAAGATCCATTACATTTGTCTCTTCTTTAACAGGTAAAATATTGGGCCTGGTAGCTTGGTGTGCCCCTTATAGTTATCTGAGGGAATTTATATTTACCTTTACAAAGTCTAAAGGTTTGACAATAAAGTTGAGGTTGGAGTATCCCTATATTTGGAAACTAGAAATCTGTTATCATTTTTGTTAGCAGAAATAACAAGAAATGTATATCTAATTTGCAAACAACAGAAATGAATTCTTAAAAAGTTGCAGAATAGCTTGGTAATATCATCTATGTGATCATGACCTTTCTATCATTTTGAAATCTCACATATTGAGTGTACTGTACTTTCCAGGATTGTTAGCATCAGAAGACCTATTCATGCCATGCAAAATCTGATTTTGGAATTCTTATATTAAACCGTACAATATTTGTGTGACGTATTTTATTTCTTGCAGGTTTATGGGAAGTGGATGACTTTTGTCATGTAAAATTGCTGACTCATTTAATTCAGTACAGTCTAATACCAGGAATCATGCATAAAGTTTACGAAGCAACCAGAACTGGAAGAATATATTAAAAATAAAACTCTGGCTTAGTGGAGATACTCTACTGAATCTGCTAGTTATCACCATGCCTGCTGTTCATAAAAATGGGCAAGATACTTGTGAAGTGCTTTTTTATTGTTTAGACAGTCTGTATGCACTTATTGCTATTGTTGCCAATAGTTCTGGTTAGCTTTTTTGTTTGATTTTTGTGTGGGGAAATAAATCATGAGTACATTAGCAATCCCTCAAGCTATTTATTTGAGGGCTCTGTCACACAGAAAATAGAAAAGTAAAAGTGAAGTGTGAATATATAAATAACGTGGTTATATGACTTGGTGCTTGCATATTGGAGAGTAGAAACATTGGAGACATATTTATAACCTTCTGCATACAATAAGCTTCTGTGAGAACTTAATAGCATTGTTGGCATTCATGTAGGTATAAGTTAAAAAAAATCAGCTTTATCTAGTGATGATATACTACAGTAGGTTGCTATTCTTCCAGTAGAATGGATTGTTACTCCATGCCGTGATTTTCCACTCACATTTCAGATCTTCTCTGAAAACCTGATGTATTTTCTGGTGCAAATTTGGAAAGCACACAGAGGATAAGATGGGGAGAGTAATAGGATGGCCCATTGTGTGAGCAGGAAACCACTGAAGTAAGTTTGGATATAGCTCAATTAGCTTCAAAAGGCAGGATTTATAATCCTTCCTACAAGGAAAAAAACCCCAATGTTAGAAAAAAACCCAATGTTAGAAAGTCAGAATGTGATACTTACTTTTTGTCTAATTACTCTTCGTGATGGCAGTGGTTTCAGATTAGAATTATTTTAATATAAAATTTTCAAGATTAAAACAGTTTTTCTATATAGCTATTTTGCTTCTTTTCAGTTTATTTCTGGATTCATCATGATCTTATGCTGAAGTTGCTATGTTAATTATATCAATTAATGTAATAGAGAATAAAATGAAGTGAAACATAAAGTCAGTCATCCAAATAATGCAAGTTACCACTTTGTTCTGATAACATTTGATTCAGTTTATTTTCTTTTTCCAAAGTTGCAGTAAATTTAGAAAGATATTAGGGTTATTGTCTCGGCTGTAGATTTTTAAATGTTCTACAAGCAGAACCCAACTAACAACCACAATTGGGAGCAGAATTTCCACTGCTAAATAAAACAATCGTAAAGTGAGATGTTGTGTAACCCCCTGGCATAGTGACGGAAATTCTGGCAATTGTTAAACAAATTTCACCAGATGTTAGCCGAGGCTCACCCCAATCCAAGCCATTCCAGATTTGTGCCTCCCAGCCCCGAGCCTCAGTAAAATAAGTGACTATCTCTAACTTTTCCCACCAGCCTATCGTCCCCCAGTTTCTACCCTATTGGTTGCCCTGCGCCCTGCCTTGTGAGGCAGCAAAGAGCCTCAGAACTGTGCTGTGAAGCTGCTTGCCATGCTTTGGCTCAGGGGCTTCTTGGCACACCACAGCTCTAGAGCTGCAAGAGGCCCCCGAGCTACAGTACAGCACAAAACAGCCATTGCCCGGGAAGGCTCAGATGCCTCAGTCCAGTCCAAGCCACAGTTGCCTTTGCCCTTGCCACGCTACACTGCAAGACCTCTGCACTCTGCCACCCCAGCTGACTTTATCTTCTTGCTTGTAATGCTGACAAGGCATACCGACTCTGGCTCTTCTTGACAAGAAGCCCCTTTGGCTGTGTTGCTGCACTAAGCTGTGGTTGGCCTTCCAGGTGTGCCGCAGATCTGGGGCTACTGCTTGCTTGTTTGCTCCTTGCAGTGCCAGTCCTGGGCTGCCTCTTGCTTGCTTGCTTTGCTAGGGCTGAGCTTCTGGGCATGCCATGGCTTTGGGGTTGCTTGCTGGCTTATTTCTGCTTCTTGTGATGCCACGGGCTGGGCTAGGCTTTCTAGTGCTGTGGCTCTGTGGTGCTTCATGCTTATGGCTTGCTTGCTTCTGCTTCTTGCTCTGTCCCAGGTTGCCTCTTTTAGTTTTGCATTTGCTTTATGTCAAAATCATATTAACAATTTTTGATTGGGATTGAATGATGGGTGCAACAAAGCTTTGAATTGCATTTGAATATATGTTTTAAAAAGCAAATTAATTAAATTTTAGTTCTGTAATATTAACAATTCGTTTAATATGAAGCACAAATGCAGAAAGCAGACAATTCTTTTGAGTTGCTCCATGTCCTAGCATTTTGTATGTTTTTGAAAGTAGTGTGTTTTTGTCACTAGGGTGTGCTGTGTTTCCATGAATCCCTTTCCTTTTCCTAATAAGACTAGTTGAAAATAGAACCCCTAATGATAGCAACCATGGATTTTTATGTACACTCAGTTCTTCTGTGTGTGTGTGTGTGTGTGTGTGTGTGTTACAATATGCTTTCTTTTACTCATGTAAATAATTGAAAGTCTGTGGTGACTAACAGAGTTACTTAAAGCCTCAAAAGAGAATACTGTTCTAATGCCACAATCATCTTTACTTCTCTAAATAAAAGAGACTACCTCAGGGATGGTTTTAGAAATGTTTTAGCTTTCCTCACACACTATGCAATGACAGGTATCTTTAAAGCAATGTATAGGAGAAAAATAGTCAGCTTTACTAGTGGTCAACTGCTTTATTGATATTATAAGTAAAGCAATTATTAATAATTGTGTCTAAAAACAGTAAACTCTAATTCCATCTATGATGATGAGTTATGTAACTACTGCATAGGGAATAAAGTCTAGAGCATTCTTAGAAGCTTTAGCTCCAAATATGTGAAGGGTTTGTTTTAATTAGTATTCTGCAGCATACATTACCCAAAATGTAAATGTGCAGATACGTTGATTTAATGGGAAACATCGTATTTGGATTAATTGTTTTGGCAAGCAGCCTGTTTTAAGATCCAAGAAATCAGATTTATTTCAAATAGAGCTCAGGTGATAGAAGAAGTTGGTTCGTTCTTGAGATGGACAACCTAATAAGCAAGATAGTGCTTCATGAAAATACTGCGTATCAAAGACAATAACCACATTCCACCTACTGTATGGATTCATCAATGTCTTTCTCAGAACCAGCAGTTGGGGATTGTGCAACCATCTGACAGTTTGGCAAAGATTGGGAAATAATGGAAGATATATGATTATGATGTTCAAAACATTACTTTTGATCCCTTCCTTTAATCAAGGTTGGAGTAGGATCAACTGAAGAGTCAACCTCTGTACTGCAAGAATTGGGCAGACCATAGTTATAATGTATACTCGTGTGTTCTTTTTTAAATTACAAACTAAAGGTTTACTAGCACAAGTTAAATAGAATTATGCTGAGGAATGGGTGGATTTAGCTGTGGATGCAAAATGAGAATTTAGGTATTTGAGCCCATCACTTGATTACTTATTTGCTCCATCTGTAATTTGCCGTGCAAATCTGCATTAACGGTGCAGTATACTTTTAAAAAAGTTTCAGAAACCTGTAGAGGTTTTGCAAGTTGAATGGGGAAAACTTAACTCCTGCAAAATGAATGGCCTCTAAATAGAAGTCTTCTGATTCCAGGACAGTTAAATCTTTAGTTCTTGGTGAGGTTGAAATATCCTAGTGGAGGTGACTTGAAATTGTAGGTAGAAGCGATTCCCAGGAGAGATTTCAGACAGCTTTGTCTAATACATCAGTTGTGGCCATACCTGCAATAGATACAATAGTTATTAATGCCCTTGTCACTTTGCCAATGGATTTCAGTAATTTGCTCTATGAAGAAAATAATTCAGAGTCAACAGGTAGTGTACAATGCAACTGATGTTTTGCTAACAATGAGAGCCATATAGCTATATTGCATCTTTATTATAGGAACATATTATCTATCAGTTTATTTCCATGTGCAGTTCATATAATATCCATATTATTACATCTGAGTTTTAAGTGTGTTATCCAGTAAGTTTTTATAAGATTTATGTTAAATTGTTATTTTTGATGTTGATAATTTATATGGTTTGATAATTACTAGCTGCTATTTTGTGATGGCTTCATTGTACTAGTTATACACTATTTAGAGGTTGTGATTGAAGAAGCTTACAATTTCTTCTACAGAAAGTCACAGGAAAGGTAGATAAATGCTACCACTTAATTATAAGTACATTAATGTTCTACATTCCTCCAGGAGGGCAAACCAAATACTGGGATGAAAATCAATTAGGAAATACCTTCCACGGACAAATAATTACTCTATACATATCTCTGTAGTTAGTGTTGCCCACAAATTGTCAATCATGGCATACTAAATTTTTACATACTAAAAATTGAAAGCATGCTCCTTTCTCATAAAATGCTTCAACAGGATACTTCCTAATAATTTTTACTGTTTACTGTTAACAGTACTGTTCAAGAGGAGCAAGATTCTTTCTCTATGAGAGCTAGCTATAAAGTCCCTGAGATGAAAGCTATGCAAATGGCGCTTTCTTTTTTCTACATGCTTTCATATAGAGACTTTTCTGAACTTTGTTGGTCTGGGTCTCAAGCTAGAGGCCTCAAAAGTACTACCTCTTAGAGTCAACAAGTGCAAGGACTGTGTGTTCAATTCCCATTAGAGTTGAATATAGAAGGAGTATTATGTTCATCATCTTGAGTTATTTATAAAAAGTAATAGTGGTATTTTAAAGAATATGAATGAACGAACAAACAAACAAACAAACAAATAAATGAGGATACCTACACTCGAAGAGTCCCCATGAGGATAAAACTGGTCATATAGTACCTCCTACTGGTCAATAGCTAATCATTTAGGTCTTTGAGATGGTAAGATGATGGCTTCAGCACTTCAGTCAATAGATTTAGAATACTGAATACATTCCTTCATGCCTTGAATGGAATACCCTTGATACTTTGGCTTTTAATGTGGCAAAAATAATTATTAAATTTAAAAATATATTCCGAATATATCTTACAGATGTTTTTTAAAATTAGCGCTTACTTTTAAATCAGCATTAATGTTTTCTAATCTCTACTATTTTATACTTGCTTTAGTTCAGGGGTATTAAACTCATGGCCCGTGGACGCCCACCCCTGGTTTAGAGAAGGGGAAAAAGTTGCAATACGTCACATGATGATAATGTGTCATCGTGAGTTTGACACCACTGCTTTAGTTCATAGTTGAGTATATTGTACAATGTTAAAGATTCTGCATTCTTGTGAATTCTGTATAATACATGGATACCATATTTATCATGCTTTCTGCCAAGCAGCTTTACTTTACTGTAGAATTTTATGTTGGATTGGAAAAAGAAAATTACATTTTCCAAAATATTTTCCTCACCAATAGTTGGTTCATGATATTTAATATTATTTTACTTGATTAGAATATGTTTATATACATTTTATATTGAAAAAAATATGTTTGAATCTAACATTGCAGTATTCAGATCTTTAGAACTTATTCAGGAAATAATGTACATAAATACTCAAATCCCTAAAAGAAAAATTATGCATATTTTGCAACGGTTTCTTTAAGCATTTGACTGGTTTGGAACAAACCAAAATATACTTTTCAAACTTATTATTTATTTATTTATTGCATTTGTTTACTAACCATTTCGCTCCAAAGCAATTCTTGACTGGCCTACAACATGAAAATCAATAACACCAATAAAAGATAAATATTTCTATAAACAATTAAAATGGAATTACAGTCCAAAGTAAAGTTACACTTAAAAGATGGGAAGGGAAGGAGTAGATGAATGGGGAGGGGGTGAGTAGGATTTTCTCTTAATTCATCTCCACTGTGACACTCCACCATTGGGGCCTCAAGCCAGCTGGCAGAGCCGGGTAAGTTCCTTCCAATTCTCCAAATCTGTCAGTGTTTGTGTTTGGATATAATCCTTTGATGTTACAAAACCAGAAGATACAGCTGCAGGAGAGAAACAATAAACCTGTGATTGGTGATAATCAGGTACACCACCTATTTTTTAGGGTAAGTGTTAGTCTCCTGCATGGTAAGCATATTTTTAGGATTCAGTTCAAAGATATGGGCAATAAATGAAATTAGTATAGAGAATGTTTGTTATTTTCTAATAAAAGTTGTATATGTCTAGATTCTTTAGGAAAAGTTAGAAGAAAGATAGGAATGTAAGATGCTTTTACCCATATTTAATTGCCAGCATCTCTAATTAGAACTGCTTGAAGAGCCCTAGTTGAAATCCTGGAAAATACAGAAGCTAATTAATTGATTTAATATAGGCTGTATTAGGAGTTGCTACCAACACTTCTTCCCAGTACAAGCTGAACTACACACAGCATATGTTTTTTTAAATGGTTAAGTTTCTTCAAATGAAATTTGGTATGTTTGTTCTTAAGAATAATGATTAATATATAGAATTTCGGCCAGTATACTTTAAAGTTCCATTTGAGTATATGAAGTTCCTTTGTTTCTGCTTCTTAGGATTGAATTACAACTCTGTAACGTTGTGAATCTATCACTGGAAGACTGAAGTGTAGGTATATACAAGTACAAATAAAAGTAATTTCTAAGTGTGAAGGAAAGCAAAGTTTATGGACTTCCTTTAACATCTGGCTTCTGTTTTTGACAGTTGTGAAACAATGAGTATTTTAAGGTGCTTCATTTGCCATTAACAACAGTGACTTAATGACTGACATATATATGTAAAAAGTAACAGTTCTCAAAATATTCCTGTTAACAGCTTCTTTTGCAGTAAATGGAAGTTTAGACTGGTCGAATCTGGGAAATTAAACATTTAGACTACATTAAGTTTCCAACAACTGGGGAAAATCTCTTTCTACTGAATTAAAGTTTTCAATTTTATCAAAATATTTAACGTCTTATGTTTTATTTCACTGAGGTTATAGTTGCAAACAAAACATTTAAAATATCTTATTTACTTTTTGCTCAGTGGGACCATGCAGAACAGATTTCATGAATGTATTCATATTTCATCTACTGCATTTATAGCTGTGATTGGATACAATAGTGTATTGGGGACCAATAATAACAAATGTCATCATCCTTAGTCTCAGCTGTGGATGATATTCAAAAGAACAAATCAAACAGAGCAGGATCAATGAATGCTAGGTAAGGGATAAAAAGATCAATGAAGAAATGTGATTTATTACTATAATTTAAAGTATTGTATATAAAGAAAGATTCTTGTGCAGTAACATGGAGAGAAATTATGAGGAAATAGAGGATGATATATTTTTCTCACAGCTATAGTATTGTAATAATAACTGTCAACAGTTAGCTTTTCTCGAAATTGCTCTTCGAGTAAAAGGTATTGTGTTGGATTGGCTTTAGTACTCTTTTGTTCATGATTTAGTTAAAAGTTTCTTCCTAAACCATTGAAGGGGTCTCTTTCTACTTTTTATTCTTTATTCTTTTTACTCTCTGTCACAGTACTTTCGTATGTCTAAGGATATTTACCCATATAGTATAACTTATTACTATTACCTTTCTCATCTTTTCTATTCCCTTCTACTTTTGGTATCTTATGATTATATTACTTTATTGTTTGTATGTACATTGAGAGTTTATGCACTGGAGATAAATTCCTTGTGTATTCACTCACACTTGGCCAATAAAGTATTCTATTCCTATATTCCTTCCTATATTCCTATATTCCTGTCCTATCCTATCCTATCCTATCCTACGCAGAGGTGGGCTGCTCTTGTTTTGGCAAAAGGTTTGCTGGTCACACATGTGCATTCACCCAAACCTCTGCATCAATGCAGCAGCCTACCCCTGATCCTATCCCATCCCATCCCATCCGTTTTCTATAGTAAAGGCATGCAATATATATATATATATATATGTGTGTGTGTGTGTGTGTGTGTGTGTGTGTGTGTGTGTGTATCTTGGGTTCTTTTCGGGTTTTCTCCCGCATAAAGTTGGCGGTTTCTATCGCCGTAAGATTGGCGGTTTCTTTCGCAACGTTTCGACGGAATCACATCCGTCATCTT
>JANHFL010003938.1:66996-98875 GCA_032468155.1 Oxyrhabdium leporinum | reverse complement strand
CATTGTTAAAAAAAAAACCAACAGTTTTTCTTGCACAACCACAACTGCTATCCTGATTTTGCAGGATCCAATCTGGGTCGGTCACCCAGCTCCTCTTGTCCCGGTGACTGACCCAGATTGGATTATGCAACATTATCCTGGGAAACGTATATTTGCTTTTACCCTGATTTTGTTTATCAAACCTTAAAGAATTGTTTTATCAAATTCTTCAAATTTCCTGGGTTTTGGACCTCAGTTCAAGTTATTCTGCTATGGTCATTGAATAAATCACTGCAGTTATTAAATGTGACATCATATGACTGTCCCTTGAGATTTTACCAATGGCTTCTACATTGACTCTGCTTGTTGGAAGCTGGTTGTGAAGCACACACAAATTGCAATCATCTGACTGAAGGTTGCTGTAAACATGAGGACTAGCTGTAAGGTTACTTCTTAGTACCATCATAATTTTGAACAGTCACTAAATGAGGCACTCAGTGAGCAAGGCTGACCCATAATTTTTTGTTTGCTTTTTGCCAGAAAAGGATTTGATTTGCAAAAAAGTTCACTCATTATGAATTAATCAACTGATCATTTGCATACAAAGTATGCTGGGTCTTGCTCCTTTAGAATCTCAAGAAGCAGGTGACACGGGTGACCAGGAGTTCCTCACCTGGAACACCAATTATGACTATCCTTGGGTTAGGAGTCTTTCTGGTCTTCAGTGTCACTCATGCATCAGTTGTGCTGCTGGCATGTGGTGTATATGGGGCATCCCTTGAAATCCACCAGAAGCTACAGCTGGTCTCAAGAGTAGCAGTCTAGGTAGGATGGTTGCATCTCATTTTGTCCAGAAAATACCACCACTTTGGGAGCTGCGCTGGCTACAAACTGTCTTCCAGGTGTTCAAGATGATGGTTGCCATCTTTGATGTTCTGCATGGCTCAGGACCTTAATTGTTTCAGGACAGCCTCTTCTCGGAAGGATTTGACTATCAACAACTGTTGGGCGCAGAGGAATAGCAGAGTAACAGAGTTGGAAGGGACCTTGGAGGTCTTCTAGTCCAACACCCTGCTTAGGCAGTAAGCCCTATACCATTTCAGACAAATGGTTGTCCAATCTCTTCTTAAAAACCTCCAATTTTGGAACACCCACAACTTCTGGAGGCAAGTTGTTCCACTGATTAATTGTTGTTACTGTCAGGAAATTTCTCCTTATTTCTAGGTTGCTTCTCTCCTTGATTAGTTTCCATCTATTGCTTCTTGTCCTGCCTTCAGGTACTTTGGAAAATAGCTCAACTCTCTCTTCTTTGTGGCAACCCCTGAGATATTGGAACACTACTATTATGTCACCTCTAGTCCTTCTTTTCATTAAACTAGACATACCCAATTCCAGCAACTGTTCTTTATACGGTTTAGCCTCCAGTCCCCTAATCATCTTTGTTGCTTTTCTCTGCACTGTTTCTAGAGTCTCAACATCTTTTTTACATTGTGGTGATCAAAACTGGATGCAGTATTCCAAGTGTGGCCTAAGCAAGGCTATATAGAGTGGTATTAACACTTCACATGATCTTGATTCTATCCCTCTGTTAATGCAGCCTACAACTGTTTTGGCTTTTTTGGCAGCTGCAAATGCTTTTTTGGCATTCACGAGTGAAAATTTTACATAGTTTTTTTTTTGAATAACAATAAATAGAATCTTTTAGTTTTGCAAAATCTCATTAATCTCCATCAGGTGTCCTTAATTGTATTAGCTGTTTCTTTAAAAAAATAAAATAAAAGTTGTTTGCTTATTCTAAATTACTGATTCGTGGCTGTTTTCAAGATAATATGGTAGTTATTGCTTCATGATACAACTGGGGCTGTTTTGCATTTTTGTATTAAAGAACAGTTGCTAGTAAATGTCAATACAGGTAGTCCTTGGCTTATGATGGTAATTGGAACCAGGATTCCCATTGCTAAGCCCTATAAAACGCAAAATCACATGACAGGAACACTTGGAGACAACAGTGCCAGGAGTCCCAGTTGCCTTTGTAAATCCAAGATGAGCAGGTCATTAAGTGGAAAGTGAAGTGAGGCCCAAAGTATGGAACATGGAGGAGTGCTGAGCGATGGGTGAGACCCAGGCAGAGTGTGTGTGGGTTGGAGGCTGATGAGACAAATGACACAGTGCTGTGTGAGTGCAGGAGGGCTGTGAGGTAGAGGGCACAACATGAGTGCAGAAAGACCCTGGGTTGGATGGTATGGCACAGCATGAGTGCAGAAGGCAGTGGGGTAGAAAGCCAGAATGACTTGTGTCCATTCCTACCAGCTTCCCCATTGAATTTGCTTGTGGGAAGCCAGCAAGGAGGGTTGGAATGGAATGGAATAGAATAGAATAGAATAGAATAGAATAGAATAGAATAACAGAGTTCGAAGGGACCTTGGGGGTCTTCTAGTCCAATCCCCTGCTTAGACAGGAAACCCTACACCATTTCAGACAAATGGTTATCCAATCTCTTCTTAAAAACTTCTAGCGTTGGTGCATTCACAATTTCTGGAGGCAAGTTGTTCCACTGATTAATTGTTCTAACTGTCAGGAAATTTCTCCTTAGTTCTACGTTGCTTCTCTCTTTGATTAGTTTCCATGCATTGCTTCTTGTCCTGCCCTCAGGTGCTTTGGAGAATAGCTTGACTCCCTCTTCTTTGTGGCAGCCCCTGAGATATTGGAACATTGCTATCATATCACCCCTAGACCTTCTTTTCATCAAACTGGATATACCCAGTTCCAGCAACCGTTCTTTATATGTTTTAGCCTCCAGTCCCCTAATCATCTTCGTTGCTCTTCTCTGCACAAATGATTGCAAATGGCAGTCACATGATTCTGACTTCTTGCAACCTCATAATCATGAGCCGGACATCAAAATGCTCTGATGGCTGGAACTTCAAGGATCAGTTGTATATCTGTTTTTTCACCATTGCTATAACTTTAAATGGTCACTAAACAAATGGACATAAGCCGAGGACTACCTGTATTTAAACTGTATTTTATTACAAAATCATATGCTAGCTTAGGTTTCCAAAGTTTCCAAATAATATTTTTTTAAAGGCTGACTGAGAATGCTTTGAATATAATGTTTAATCAGGATTTTTACTTCTGTTTTCTCTTCTGATAATTGAAACATGTTCACTGTTGTCTCAGTGGAGGGAGGAATTAGTATTACATATCTTTTTACTCTTTACTTTAAAAGACTACATAAATACAATTTAAAATCCATTCATGCTATTGAAGAATACTGTTTGCTTCAAATACATTGAAATGATTCCTAGATACATGTCTGTGTTTGATAATGGTCAATAATTCTAATTGTCTCAAGTTAATATTGATATAAATAAGCAGCTTAAAATCCTCATGAAATTTGGGCGAAGAATAAATGCAATGTTATCACATTTACTTAAGTTATTCAGAGATGTAATGTTAGAAAAATGTTGATATTAAAAGCTGCTAAATGTTTTAAATTGTCAGTATGGTATAATGATTCAGGCACTGGGCTAGAAATTAGGAGAGTAGTTCCATTTTAGTCATTGTCTCTCGGCTATAGGCAAATGGCAGTGACAAGCCCCTTTGAAAAATCTTGCTAAGAAAACTCAAGGGACTTATCTAGGCAATCACCAAGAGTCAGCAATGCCTTGACACCACACACACACACACACACACACACAAAGTATTTTTAACGGCATGATAAGACATTCATGAAGTCCTTATGGGATGCTTAGGCTCCTAGATGTCTGTATTCAAATTAGGATTTTCACATGAGATTGGGGTGTGGGGGGGTCAACTTTCTCAAATTTCAGCTTTATTATTTGGCTGGTATTTTGACTACAGCAGTTTCTGGGAATGTAAGCGATTTGTCTCAAAAATCCTCATGGGTACAATTTGAAGGATATTATTTGCCCCTTTAATATTGGTTGTCTTTCTTCCATTAAAGTCTTCAGGACACATTAGATGGGCAATGCTAGCTGGAGTTTTAAATCTGATCTTAATTCTCATAAGAGATATTGTAGGATAATTCTAGCCTGAAAATGGTTGTTAAGTCTTTATTTTTAAGTTCATAAGCAAACTTGACATCAGTACTTTGGATCAACTCATTGTTAATAAATCTTCTAAAACACTTGATGTTTAACAAAATAAAATTGGATTCATTAGCTGTGAAAACATTTTAAGAATTTATGCTTTGGGTCTGATGAATTCTTAGAATCCAGAAGTCCTTAAATACTGGTATTCATGTAAGTGAAAGAAGTTTGGGAGATCCCCAGCCCTATAGTTAACTAATTTGGAATAATCCAATGGACAAGAGTGTTAAATAATGTTCATATTCTTTTAAGATGCATTTAATACAGTAAAAGATTTCCTTTGTGGTTTTGACATGTCAGAAAAAGTGTAGGAAAGTTTGGATTTGAACCTCTGTTATGTTAGAAATGTAGAATTTTGGTGGGGAAAATGACTCATTTTATGGGCTTTGTTCTATGGTAGTCTTTTGATTCAACATCAGCTTGTTAATAGGGCATGGGAAGGGGGAGATGTTAAATGTGTTGTTAAATTATATTCCCCAAAATTGGAAACTGGTGAAATAGGAAAAATGTCAAATGTACCATGTATTAGATGCAGCCAAAATGGTTTTATTCCAATGTAAAGACTGAATTATCTCTGATATGAACTGGTTGATACCAAATTTTTGTTTTATATAAATTTATTTCAACATTATTCTTTTTGTCTTGTTAATTTCTGTATGTTATCTTTTGTGTGTGTGTGTGTGTGTGTGTTTGTAGGGCATTAAAAATGAGTAGGAAATAACAATATATAAATAGTCTTTTTATTTTATACCTTGATTCTATTTATATTGGGATTGTTTTTAATAATTTAAAACACACGCACACATACACAAAACCACATACAAAAATTTCTAAGAAGAATCTTCTAATAGCTAAAGATTTAAGAAATCATGATTGAAGATTAAGTAAAGATGAGTTCAAAAAGAATACAGCATTGTGAAATATAGTTTTCAGAAATGAATATATTGTAACTTGTAATGAGTTCTCTAGTTAAACTACTAGTACTTCATACAGGATTGTTTTTGACAGAATAAAATGGAGAACTACTCCTGCTCGGCTCTGTTCTGTTCTCCCAGAGAAAAGAAGGGATGTGAGTGTGAATGAATGAATGAAAAGGGAAAAAAGAAACAACAGTACTGGAATTCCTAATTCTAATTACACATACTCTAGAGAATTAAATTATTCTTGAAACTCCTTATAGAAACCTCAGTAAAGAGGGAGAATGAAGTTGGGTACATAAAATCTAATTAATTAAACCGATTAAAGTTAGTTAATTGAATAGATTAACATTTATTATAGAAACCTCTATTAAAGTTAATTAAACAATGCCTATTAAATACACATATGCTTACACTTTTTAAAATTAATGACAAAGAAATCAATTAGTTGAATAACTTAATAATTGCAGCAAGCCCATGCACTTAAAAATCTATAGAATGCAGAGACCCAATCCTACCAACATTATATAACTATTGCTTTTCTTAGCATTCTCTCCCACACCACTCCAGAGCTCGCTTGTTTTTACATTTTGCCTACTTCTTACAGTTAAGCTACCAATGCATTATGTCTTTTGTATAATAAATATTAGCCAGCCTGTCTCAGAGACTGACACTCATTGGGGCCCAGAGGCAGTGACCTGCCCATGTTACCCAACTGGCTATGGAGGATTGGAACCTGGCTCTCTCTGCTCCTAGCAGAGTGGGCTAAACATGCTGGCTCTTGCTATACAACTGTAATAAACAGGTATATTATATAAATAGTACATAGCAATTTAACTTGTTCCTTTCACCCTTTACCATTTTGTTATTTTGACAAATATGCAAGAGGACTAAGTGCCCTTATAACTAGGAATTTATGATTAAAATGAGTTTGTGCAACATCTGCATCATATATGACTTCTCTCTTCAGCAAATGATTTTATGCTTCAGTTTTGTAAATATGATCCTGATAAATTTGTAAGTATGTAGTACATGTTTAAGACATTTCAATTTCAAATTGAAGGCTATCAGTCATTCTGGAATTTCAGTACCAATTTATTCCAAATTTAATGTTGCAGTTCAATACTGTCATGTATTAGGATTAAGTTTCAGTTGAAGGATGCATTAAATAATACTTTATTTTCCTTTCTTTGATTGTTTATTTATACAATTTATTGGTTCCGTGACTCCCAGTGACTCTTGGTAGCTTACAGTTAAAAGTTAGAAAACAAAACCTTGTAAACTCTCAAGTTTCCTCTTTCTGCTATGTATTCAAAATAGACAGTGAGTAATATATATAATCTCTAGCAATACTGGAACACTGCAAAGAGGTCCAAGCCCAGGTTCTAAATGAAAGGGAACGACTCCTGCATCAGACAAAAGCAGATTGTACAGATGGACGATCAGAGCTCCTAAAACCACATTTACAATCCCTCCACTGCTGGTAGGTGATGAGGCACATGATTATGTGAACATATCTTTGGAAAAGAGTTAATGGGGCACCTTCATGGACAGGCATCTTCGTGGAGAGACATGAGGATGAATAGACATAATCCAAATCTTTTCCTAGGACACTGTAAGCTGAAATACTGCAAGTCCGCACTCATTCTTGTCAAAGAGGATTATACATCAAAGGTCTTCCTGAAAATGGGAAATGTATGTCTTAAGTCCAGGTTTATTTAATGAGGCAGTGAGATGAATCTCTCCTAAGAGACAATTCTAAAGCATTGTCCCTGGAAAACACTATCACTGCATTGAAGCAAATTAATTTTAGACAAAATAGCTTCTACGACAAAATAGCTCAGAATGATTAACATTTTTGTACAGAAGAAGACAATCTTTCAGGTATCTTGGACCTAAACCATTTAGCGTTTGATGGTCATCAGTAATTTAATTTATACCTGGCAACAAAATAATCTTGATTTCCTTAATTGATCGAATGACTACCTATTGAAATTACAACAAACATTCTTATGTTGTTTTTTTGTTGAGAAGATGGCTGAGTTATATTTTTTTAGCTGAATATAGAGCTGGTTGAACATTGATACCCAAATGTACAGCACCGTGAAGTCAGATAAAGGTAATAAATGATGTAACACACGTCTCCATTCTGCTGTGCTGTTCAATATATTTGGAAGTGTTAGAAACTATCAAATGTTCAGAAGATATTGTGGATAATGGCTGATTCCAACACAAAGATGGGTAACAAACATCTTATATGACAATGTTACGATACGGGGTGAGCTTGGAAAAACTTGAGCAATCCTCAGAAACCAATTAAGTTGAATTTCATATAGGACAATTTGAAATTCTTACATTTGTAATAAAAACCATATTTTTATGATTTTTGGTATTAGGAGGACCGTATTGTTCAGCTATAAATGCAATCACAGTCTGAATAGGAACCAGAAATTTAATGCAGTTGGGAAAAAAAGCAAGGCATTTATAAACTATATGAACAAAAGTATAGTGTCAGGAGCATTGCCCTCCCCCCCTCAGACTCTTAAATGGTATCTAAATTTATCATTACAATTATTATTTGAGAATAACTTAATTCTGTGGGCACTTAACTTTGCACTGTCTCTTCAGGTTTAAGGAGTAATATGCACTTACGGAGAACATAGATCATGGCTCAGACCAGGAAGATATAAAAATAGATATTTGTTTTTGCATCATAAATAGGTGACCATCTTAACTGGTTGAATCTGAATTTTGTAACAACTTCTCTGAATTTCAATAGATTTAATGTTTGGAGATTACTGTCTTGTTTACATTTAAATATACATTATACTTTAAATATAAATGTGATAACTTAGTGATCAGATGCAGTTCACTTAATACAATTTTGTAATTATTGGAGGTTGAACTTGGCAGAACTTGTATTTTGTAAATAATGATTTCATTTGACATCTAGCTCTTTTGAAATTGTGAGCTTCAGTAGTACATTCAAGTTTTAAATATAATTTCTCCTTCCTAACCTTGAAAGAGACTATAACCATCCATTTCATGAGTGTTGGAAGTTTGTATTTCATTGAGGAAGAGGAAACATATTTTGGTCTGTAAAATAAAAGACAAAATTAATTGACCACATGTTATCATTGTGGCAATGCTGATGGCAGATATGTGATGCCCATTAAGGAATGAAATTTTTAAAAATGCACAATGTGGTATATGGTTCTTTTAATCATAATTTGAGAACAAAGTAAGCACTTATCTCTTCATATACACAATTTAACAAAATATTTCCTAGCCAAATCAAATGGTGTTGCATGGTGTTTAAAGGAACATATATTTGTTCTGTCTTGAACTAGTTTCACTTCTTGCAGTCCTATGATAATTGATGCCTAATATTAAATTCTCAGATAAAGGTAGTCCTTGACTTATGACCACAGTTGAGTCCAAAACTTTTGTTGCTAAGGGAGACATTTGTTAAGTACCTTCCTTGCCACAATTGTTAAGTGAATCACTACAGTTGTTAAGTTAATAACACAGTTGTTAAATGAATGACTTCCCCATTGACTTTGCTTGTCGGAAGGTTGTAAAAAGTGATCACATGACCCTGGGATACTGAAACCATCATAAATATGAGTCAGTTGCCAGGCATCTGAATTTTGATCACATGACGATGGAGTGCCATTGTAACTTTGAACAATTACTAAATGAACTACTGTAAATCTAGGACTACCTGCACTGTGTTTGGCTCTGAGTAAGAGATGTTATATTAATTTGTATATGGTTTCCAGTCTTAATGCATGAAGCCTACAAGCCTCAAACAGGAGATAACATGCTTTGAACTAAATCTTCTGAATATGGCCATAGGATGAAAGATCTGAAGTGAAATGCTCTGACTGGAGGTCAGGTTTGTTTGTTTTTAATGTTAATGAAAATAATATATACAGATAGATTAGTATAGTATGTTGTGTGGTACATTCTTTTTTGATCATTACTGTTCCTTGATAATGGAGAATTAAGCTAGTTTCTAATAGTTCACTATTAAAAACCGTTCCGTAATCAAGAAGTTTGTAATCGGATACATTTGTTTTAGGGGATGCAAGTTTTAATGTACTGCACAAAGTAATAGAAATCATAGACCTTGTTTTTCTTCCATGGCTTACTGATGCTTGGGCAGCCAAGAAACTGATACATCTGAGTGCAATGAAGACTGAAATTAATAAGGTCAGGAATAAGCATCCTGACACCCCGCAAGATCATTAACAAAATGCTTTGTAGATGCTTATCACAACTGAGGCTGAAAAAACCTTCAGCAAGATGTTAGAATGGGAGAAAGAGATTTAGAATGTAAACCTTGGAGCAGATACATACAGTATATGGCTTGATCGTCTAGCTGGTGACGTTCTGCAGATGGAATAAGGGTGTAATTTTTAATTATCCTTTTTGCCATAATGAACCAGAACTTGTATTCATGACAGTTTCTATTTGCTTCTTATCTTCTTTTAACATTGCCCTAGGCATCTCTTCATCCATTCCATGTGCTTTATGACCACGTCTAATTGTTGTTAACCCAGGACCACCCTGTACTATCAGCATACTGATTGCACTTCACCCATGCTGACAGGTGGCTTTGTCTAGTGACTTCACATAAATGTTAAGACCTGTGGCATTCTGGAAAGTGGAAGCCAAGGTCTAGATGATTTCCCTCCTATCAACAGTTTGAGTTTTGCTCCAAATTTTTATGTATACTAGCAAACCAGTGGTGATTCAGTGAGGATGAGTATTTTCACAGGTTCATTGGAAAAGAAGCATCTCTATATTAATTGGATTTGGAAGAAATATCTAGACTTCTATTGAATTTACTGATATGCAGACTGAAATGTTTCATGTGACTGATTTGTATGCTTTACTCATGACAGGAGACAAACTGGAAACTAAGCTTTTATATTTTCAGTAAAGGACAGGTGTTGCAGCTTTGTACATGAATGCTAAGTATTTAGGCTGGGTAAAGTTTTTGAATGAGTTGTTGTACAGAGTGTGGGACCATAAACAAGGCCCCCAACTCATTTTAAGGGTCATAATTTCAGCATAGCACTTTAAAAAAACAAAAAAGTGGGAATGGCTTGGAGAAAGTTTCTGGGTGACTGACTGCCATCCAAATGCATAAAAAACAACTCCTGAACACCACTGAAACTCCTAAAAGTTGCCTGGAACACTGCTGCCAGAATTAAGCAGGAAAGGGAATTAATGTTGGCTATACATTTTTTTTGTTCAAAACAATGGAATAAATATGAGGAACATGTCATTATTATGCATAAAATTCATTGATAGACATCCTGAATTAGCTGAGAGAAGGCAGCTGATCTTAGCCAAAAGCATTCCCATGATATGTGAATTTTCTTTTTAATTCTTATACATCATTGAGCATTCTTATTAGAGACTGTTGAGAGATACAGTAAAGGTAACATTAGCATGATATAGTTAGTTTTATTAATTCATGGTGAATGGGTTAGGTAAAAACAGCTTTATAACTGGTCATAATTTGTCACTTTCAATGGGCCAGTGAGTATGGTCAATACAATTTCCCAAGGCATGAAAGTGCAGTTCATCCTTATAAAACATAATCACTGAAGTTGATGTGTTTTGTCTGGAAATGAGAATTTAATGTAGGATTCTTAAAAATAGGAGACATATCATCTACATTAAATTGTTTTATAGGGATAAAATTTAACGTTCATACTTTTTTTTCCAGAAATTGTAGCCTAGTCTTTGCTTCAGTGTTTCAGTTGAACCCTATAATAAATTTAGACTCATAGAGACCACATCCTATTTATTACCTAGAAAGCCATAGATAGCTCCTCATTAATGGGCAACTCTAGAGATAGGAGTAAATTAGCGTAAGATGGTGTCTAACCCAGATGGTTCGTAATTTAGACCTACTAAACTTAAATTATAGTTGGGAGAGCAATACATTTGGAGATTTCATGTATTGCCCCCCCTCCCCCTGGAACAAGGCTAATTGATCACTTCATATTCTCTGCTGGGATGACAGATATGATCTCTAATTTTAACGCGAAGATATCCCTGAACAGTGATCATTTTCCTCCAAACCTGTGTCTAGCTTTAAAAAGAAGATAACAAATTTTAAAAATGTTGCTATCCAGAACTCCCATCTAACTGTAAATTATATTCATGTAAAACGGACAAAGGAGAGGGAAAAACAATAAAACTTGTATATAAATCTTGTAAGGTTCATAGTTTATATATTTTCTTAATTGATTAAATTTCTCCAGAAAGGATCTGAAATGCTCTCTGGGGATAAAAAAGCCTCCAAAATCAGAGATAATGTCACATTTTAGTATATTACAGTTGATCATATGGAGAGAAACTAAGTTACGGGTTGCAATTACGACTTCCAAATGGGAGGCTAGGGTTAAGGTTAAACTAAGCAGTGGTGGATATGAATGCTATTTACAGCTCTATTTACAGCTATAAACTGTACATTTAAAATGCTCCCTAAACAGAACTTTGTTATTGTCCTTATGTTTAAAAAAGGGAATGATTTGATCCATCCAATTATGCCCGATTAGACTAAAGCATTATTTGTAAGTTCTACAGTATATCTGTATAAGGTCTATATTTATAAGCTCTTTGCTGGAAATTAGAGGACTGGTTAGAGGAGATCATTCAGGATAGGGAAATCAACCATGGACCAGTGCTTTATCCTACAACTTCTCATTGAATAATATATATTCCCCACCATCACCACAGGAACGCTTTATATGGGATTTTATTGATTTTAAAACAGGCTTCCATAGTTTCTAGAGAACAACTGTAGTTGAAACTGGAGAGATCTTTTGATACATGCTTGTTAGCATTCACTAAATTTCTGCATAAGATTACTCACATCCAAATAAGCCTTGACACCAATGAACATCTTTCTGACCTGGTGCCTACTTCTTATAAGAGTTAAAGCAAGGTTGTATTCTAGACCTCTTGTTTATTTTCTCTCTTAATGATATGGTGGCAAGACTTGCAAAATTAGAACATTATTCACTAAACCTGGCTGGCAAACCTACTGTTCTTCTCTCGTGTGGAGATGATGCAGCCAGCGTTTCTGCTGCTCCTATAGGTTTGAAGACAGCTCTATAATCAGTTGCCTCCTGCTGCATTGACCATGATTTAATTATTAATTATGAAAACAAAGTGTATGGTCTTTTCAAAAAAGCCTTCCGGACACAATAATAGGTAACAAATAAATAGCAATGACATTGAAGAAATTCAGGCTTCAAATACCTTACGGTGAGGAGAAAATTGAAACTATGGGTAAGGTACTTAGCCTTTTTTATAGAAATGTATGAGATATGTATATTTCTCCATGTAAAATATAATATCTGGGCAGGCCCGAGGCTGCTTTTCTTAGTCTTTTACTAGATGACCAGGTGGCAGGGTTTTCAAGCAATGTATCCTGATTCTGAGTCAGGGCTATGATTAAATGTAAACTACTTCAAGTGAGGTGTTGCTAAGCCTTCACTAGGCTTCCATAACTCAATATCCTTCCTTCCACTGATACCCCCATTTTCCCCCACCTTCTCCTTTTAAATATATACAGATCATTTTATGTTGCATTTTGCTATTTTATTATAATTAGTTCCACCATAATTGTCTTAATCTTAAGGGCTTTAGCAATTATTAGACTTAATATAACATAGGTTTGCCTCCTTGTAGCATTTTATAAATTCTAAAATTACCTATGTCCGTTTATAGTTATCTATCCGAGTCATTTAAAGAATTTGGATTATTCATTGTAAAATTATTTCTAATTTTATGGAATTCTTTTACATTTTAATTCCTATACTCTATCCCCCCCAATAATAGTTTTATCTTTACCTTATGATATTCCATCAATATTGCTGTTTTTGTTTCTACTTTAGAGTAATTATTAGGTTATTAATTCTATGCTGGTCTATGACCAAAAAAAAATTGAATGATATTCCTCAGAGAAGCAAAATTGTTCTGTCCTATGTGGCATTTCATTAAAAAATCTTCTTTCCTGCTCATTATGAAGTATGTTTGTTACCATTTCAGTCACTAAAGTTAAGTAGATATTAGTCAAGTACTATTCAGTTTTTAACATTGTTATTTTTGACCCATTTTTAATACATTTAATCATTTAATACATTTAAATGATTAACAATGTAAATTAACATTAGAGAACCACTACAACAACAGAAAAATATATAAAAATAAGTTTGATAAAACCTAGCCACAAAATTGAAAATTGAAGGTCTTCCAAAAAAAGGAAGGTTTTAACAAATTTCCAGAAGTCTGTTAAATAGGAAATGAGAGAGACTTTCTTCTGAAGAGAACCTAAGCAGTCTCCGAAAATGTTCCTTCCCTAATCCCAAACAAATAGGCTTCATGGTTTGGAAGTACAAGAGGTTCTCCAAAGTTGATCGATGCATTAATTTGGGAGACTAGAAAACCATGCAACTGTTTCATTAAGAAACACATTCTGGATATGCTATTATTGTTAATAAATGGGCTACAGCATTTTGGATCAGTCAGTTTCCAAAAAGTCTTCAAAGGCAGACTTAGAGTATTTATTGCAGTAATCCAGTTGTGACATAATAAAAACATTTACAGTATCAGCGTATCCAGAGTTGCATTCTGGGTGATGCAATTGATATACCTACCAGTCTGAGGTAAAATTTTCCTGTGTACCACCAGGTTTCAAAAACCTGGTAAAATATATGCTTTCAAGAAGAAACACAGACTGGATCCGTTCTGGATCAGGTGTATTTATAAAGAGCATTTCTACTTTGCTCCAGGTTGTTGACCCACATTCATTGTCATATTATATTTAGGCAATAGTTCAGAATCTCAGCACCCTCATTGGAATAATATGGAAAAGTGAGAGCGTCATAGTGACATTAAGTTTCTCAAAACACCAAATCACCCTCAAAAAGTTACATGTAGATGTGGAGTGCAGGGGGGACGGTATAGAACTCTGTGAATCTTTATTGGCCAATGTATAGGAAGTTGAAATTTTCAGCAGTATCTTCCTAGACCCTCTTCCTAGAAAGGACTGAAGCATCTGCGGAATATTCCACCCAGAGCTGCCTATCCAGAAAGGCAAATTAAAAAATAATGAAGCTTATTATAGCCTGTATATTAGAAACCTTTAACACTGTTGCATTAAGATGGTTTAAAAAAAATTGAAGGTATAAGAACACTGATAATTGTCCCACCAAATTTGTAATATCACACCTTGTACTTACTGTTTCATAAAGAGTGGGTGAACAGATTATTTTACTATCAATAGAGAGAGAGAATTGATTCCCCTTGAGAATAGTATACACAAAGTCTCATGTTCAAGATTTTCGGGTTCACCTTTGGTTCATATAAGAATTCAATAGCATAGGAAACAACATATAGACTCAGGTTAATGCTCAGATCAATACAATTTATTTTTAATACATTTGTATCCAAACTTTCTTCTAGGACAAGAATGGGCCACATTGGGTCCCAAGGGCCCCCCTGGGTTGCAACACCAAAATTTAGTGGCAAATCACTGAATATTGCAGGTTCAGTTTCCGGCTGGAGAAAAAAAAATAAAATTTACTGTGGAAAACGCCTTAATACCCCTTAAGAAAAAAAGGACAATCCCCTCCCCCTCTTCCCCCCTCAAGGTAAATGCAGCCCAGTCTGTAAAATAATTTTCTCTCTTGCTCTACAATAATAGCCCTACTAGTGAAGTAGATGGTATTAAAAATAATGACTAGCCAAAGCAGCTCAGAAATTGTAATAATGGAAGGATCTGAACCTGTTCCACTCAACTTGTTTCTTTCCATATATCCTGTTTCTTTTTGTTTTGTAATATTCTTCGGAGAAGAATGCTTGTTAAATACTATGCTTTTCTGTAGATGCAGGCAATCATTCAGATTTGTTCCCATAATTTTCTTAGGATGGTTCAATGCAGAATGGAAAATTTGAAGGTATTCCATCATGTAGCACTTTTTTTAAACACACACACACACACATATATGTATGTGTACTGTACAGAGGATAAGAAGAGCACTTATTTTTCTGTACTTCATTCTATAGTTTATTAAGCTTTAAGACCAATATCTTTCTATAGTTAACTTTGTATTTGTGAAAACTTTGTTTCCAATTAAAAATGGAATACATCTGACTTTTTGATAAAGGCACATACAAGATTGGCCAAAGGGTGTAAAATGCACTTTGGTTTTCATTGGGGGAAAACAATTACGGCAACAAAATGTCTTGGGTATTAAAATATATCATAGCTAAGTAGGTGAACATGTCTTCACTTTCATGTCTATTAAAAAATTTCCAGATAACTATGACAATAATGGGCAATATTTTTGATGACAGTTGAAATACGTAGGCATTTGTGTTGTATATATTTAACTGCATATTCAGTTAAGTATATGCTTTAGTGAGATTAAAAGAATTGTCTCTATTATACAGGTTCTAGAGGGTACATAGGTTTTGAAAGTTTTTTTCTTTTTGATTTTAAGACATTTAGGAAACTTTTACATTTTGCTTTCTGGTTTCCACAGATACAATCATTATTTTAACAATTAGACGCAAGTACATTTTTGTTTAGTAATGACAAGATTGGGACTAGACGTGCAAAACATTCTCTGCATGAAAGAGATGGTTTCAGGTACTCCATATCCAAACTGAAACATGCATATTGGTCCATGCACAGAATGAATTGGTATTGTTTTGTCCAAGAAGAAGTAATTTAAGGGATGGTGAGGAAACCAAGTCCATAAGGAATTGCCAGAAGGGAAAAGAGGGATATGTCTCATTGATATATTGGCAGCAGCAGCTAAAGGAAGAGAAGGGTGATATTGGAAAATCAGGAAGGTGGGCAGGCCAGTGGGATATACTGGACAGGGAGCAATGAGAAGAGGAGGGGGTGATGTTCCCCAGCCTTGATCTACTCTCCCTGTCCACATTTGTCTGAAACAGAACAATTGAAGTGTTCTAAGTTTCAATACTATTTAAAACTGTCTGGCTTTGAATGGTTTAGCAGAACATCCTACCTGACCCTCCTGTAATAGAGTGGTTTTGCTTTTTTTTTTAAAAAAAAAACCACCGCCTTTTCACGCACATCTCTATTTGCATCAATGAAATGTGCTTGAATACATCTGCCTTATGAGATTTCAGTTACTTGTAGTTTTCAACAGCTATTTTATTGTTTATAACTATATAACCGGTATTGCCCACTACTTTGCTATTTAATTTACTAAATGCTCATTGGTTTAATATACCCAGGACTGTATTTTTATCAATTTTGTAGCCACTTTTTAAACACCTTTAACAGATACCAAAGTGAACATGGCCTGTGCTTATACTTACAAGGATCTCAAATGTAGCGGTCCTGATTGTTCAACACAGCAAGAAAATTCACTTTCACAGTCAACAAGTCATCTTACTCAGTTGAACACAAAAGTTAAATGGTTTGTAATTTCAATAGTAGGAAGGAAAATACAGTACAAATTACTAAAAAATACTAAAATATAGAATTGTTTTCAGGCATCCTTGCTACATTAATCGCAGCAGTCACCTGAAATTTGAAACTTTTAATAAAAAGTTCTTAAATATAAATTATATGGCAAATGTACAATACATTGCTTATACAGTCTTTTAATCCAGTGTTCTGTAGTACTCCAGCAACCAGTAAAGTTGCCTTCCTTTGTGAGAAAAAGTAACTACCCCAAGTCTTCCATGTTCTTACTATCATGAATGTGAGTGATCTGAATCAGGTATACCACTGTCTCTGTAGCTTCTGTTACTACTGCTTTCACTGTGGTTGTTTTTATATAGATTCATCCCATTAGGTGGAAATATGGTATGTATTACAAACTCCTCTTTAGACACTTGCTCATTGTTCAGAGAAATCATCTGAAAAGAAGTCTCCCTGATTTCTAGGATGGAATTGTCCTTCTTAGTTCCAGCCTCAGCATAGTCATCTTTTCTTCGCCGTCCTTTGCTATAGGTACAATTTCTTGAGAACAAGGAACCATTCCTGTGGACATACCAGCAGACTAAAGCAAGCAATGCTATAGCTACCAGAGCTACTGCACCTCCTATGATGGCAGCTAAGGGCAAGTTAGAGTTTTTGTATGGTTCTTTCTCTTGTTCATGGTTTAGGGTTGTTGTAGGATTGTACATTCTAAGAGGAGCAGTTTCGGTTTCTATACAGACAGGAGTTTCATCATATAGATAGATGTTACTGGTTTCCATGGGAACCATGCATACACGGTATGGGGAATCTGGCTCAAGTGCAGTGAGCAGATAGTCATTTCGGTCCCCTGTAACAATGGTTTCAGTTATAGATCCAAAGGCTGGGCTGTGACCCATTTTGAGCCAACTAAGTCTCAGAGCAGTCATGGGTAGTGCAACTTTCCAAGAAATGTGAATAGTCTCCGTGCTTACAGATTTTACAACTATGGTAATGATTTCCTGTGCTGGGGAAGCTGTTCTGTAATTTTTATGTGGATTAACAGTCCTTATTTCAGGAGATTTGGTCACGGAAATGGGCCAGTGTCCCTGAACAGGATATAACGTGTTTGGTATTGAAGCAGTAATTTGGATCGTGCTTACAATATCTTCATCTTTGCAATCAAATAGCTCTTTGTTGAGATCTTTGATAGCCATGCCCCGCACTTTTTCTGGTGCTTGACACATCAGTCCACGTACATTAACTTTCAGAGGCAGGGTCTGTAGCCAATCACGAACCCATTTCATTTTGCACCCACAGCGCCAAGGGTTGTTGCGAAGAAACAACTGGGTTATATTGTCTAGGTCATCAAAGACACCCTGAGGTAAATTACTAAGGTTGTTATTTGACATATCCAGTCGATATAATTGTCGTAGATATGCAAAAGCATTAGGTGGTACATGATTGATATGGTTTTCTTGTAGATAAAGCTTTCTCAGATTTGTGCCTGGCAAATTTACTGGAGCTGCTGTAAGAGAATTACGAACTAGCGAGAGTTCAGTTAAATTGACTAGATTTGTGAAGACCTTCTCTCCTAATCCGTGATTGCTTAAGAGATTTCCATCTAAAACTAGACGTTTTAAATTTGTAAGATCTTGAAGGGACAGCTCTGAAATTGTGGAAATACGATTATCATCCAAACGCAGCTCTTCTATTGTTTTAGGCAAGCCCCAGGGAATGGTGCTAAGATGATTTCGAGAAAGAAAAAGTAGTCGGAGATAAATATTATCCCGGAAGGCTCCATCTTCAATACTAACAGCAGAAACAGAATTATCATCCAAATGCAATTCTTCTAGATAAGGAATTTGTGACAGTGAATCATAAGTAATTGTCCTTATGTTATTTTCTTGCAAATGCAATTCTTTGACGTATTTTGGAAGGTTGATAGGGAATTCATCCAAGCTGTTGTGATATAAATAAATTCTCTCTACTTTTATTAAGGTTTTTAACTCGGAAGGAATCCCAGCATTATTAATTTCATTGTTCTGAAGATAAAGAGTTGTAGCATCCCCTGGAATCCCAGTTGGAATAGAAGTCAAGTCACGATCATTGCAGTAAATAAATCCCGCATCACAGCGGCACGCAGAAGGGCATGGTTTGGCACTGGCAAAATGAGGTGCCATTTTCAGCAACAGCCCTATCTTTGTCCAAATAAGGATGAAGCTCCAGGTTACACTGATCATGGTCAAGTTGCAGTGAGATTTGCACACAAACTGGTGCTTAATTTTCAATTACCTAGGAAACAAAATCAGATTAATAGTAGAATGCAGAGGATAAATACTACTTTGAAATAAGATAGAAATTATCTAAAAAATGTAGGATGCGTATTTTTCCAGGAAAAGGTGCTATTGTATTTCTTGATATGTATGTATGTATGTATGGGTATGTATATACACACACATACATAGGACTTCTTGAATTACAGTAATGTAAGAATGGGTTTTCTTATAAGAAATAACAAAGCAAGGGCATAATTAATTCCAACAAATTTTATTCTGTTCTAGCCAGATTTTATTCTGCTGTGTTACAGCCAGATTTTATTCTTGTTATAGCCAGATTTTATTCTGCTGTGCTTTAGAATTTTATGTTTCAGAATTTATCCTGTAAAAAGTCAGGATAATCATCTCGCCCACCCCAGAAATTTTAGAGAGCTGTATATGATAGATCAGTTCACAATTCTTGCTTCATATGTCTGAGATGTGGGTTCTGGGATAGTAAATTTGTCACTTATCACATAGTTAAAGAAGTGTACATACAGGTGATCATAGAATCTCTGTGGTCATTATGACTGACAGTGACTTGATAGCACACAATAATCAATGTACAGCTGAATAAACTTTCATGAACCATCATGAAATGTGTGCAGCAGCCCCATTTGTTTGGCTGAAACATCTCTGCAAACCAAATCCATATTGCTTTCTACTTTGACCTTGGTCACATGCTGCACACAAACCATGAATAGTTCAACTTTAGTGACAGCGATGCAGCTTTTATTTATACTAGAAATATGAACATGCATTAAACACCCATTCTGTTGATCATTAGTATACTGATGGCGTTTGCTAATACAAGTAAATAATGTCCATATATAATGCATTATAATCATTAGCTTATTTGTTATAAACTAATGCTAGTTGATTCATTATACTGTTGTATAAAATTAAGAAGGAACTAAAACAAATGTATTGAAATGTTTTTTTCCAGGCCTAATATTATTACAATAATGTTCCAATCCAAAGATTCTTATACCACATAGTTGCTAAGGCAGCTATTTTAGCAAACAGCATTGCCGTACAAATCTTACAGTAAGGACTGAAACCCAGCTTACTACTGCTTGCATCTGGGTTCTGTATATAAGGAAATATTCTTTAATTTCACATGGTCAATCTTTTATCTCTTTCTTGATACCATTTTCTAGCATGTCAGTGGACTTTGTACTAATTGGCAAAATAATGTATTATTATTGTTCTTACCTTATTTAAATATATGAGGGAATAATTTGTGCTTACTAATCCAATGGACATCCAGTTTTCCAGAAAAAGGTTGACTTTGGAGAAATAAATTGTTTAGTTCTCATACTTCTTTTATATCAATACATTAAATTATTCTTATGGGTAAGAGTATATTTCCAGGTGAGCTCCATTATATTCAGTAAGTGTTTTCTATGAAGTTTGAACATGGAACCTAAAAACATCCAGTTACTAAGAGAAAAGTTTTACAGTCCTGTTATTCTGCTGGAAGAACAGTTCTAAGAAGTGGGAGAGGATTTTCCTTGTTTTAAGTCTGCATTTGAAGATTTTTTTTTGTTTTGGTTTAATATCCTTAATAAAAATGGCATTCTTTGTAATTCTCAGAAGCTTTTCTGCATTGTATAGCTAGAGATGATCAGTTCCATGTCTATAGAATTATTTGTGGTGTAAGGCTTAAATTATGATGGCTTCTTCATAAAATCAAGGATCTGTTTTTGGTCCAGAATCATTCAGCTGCAAACCTTAAGCAGCAAGTATTTTCTGATAAATCCATGCTTGCGGGGCTCTGTGTTTTCTTTAGAATTTGGTCAGGATTTCCAGTTTAAAAGTATTTCCTCATTCTGTCTGTATTTCCAGGTGCCCACTCCTTTTGGCAGGAATTTGATTTTAATTCAGAGACTTTTCTTCTTGAAGAAATAAAAAGCTAATGCAAGTAACAAGGAATTTTCTCAGATATTTCACTCAATCCTTGCCTAAAAAAAAGTAATAAAAATAAATTAGTTGCCATCAGATAGAAATTATTAAGGGTCTTGAATATTGGTTTAATACAAAAATCACTTCAGCTATTGCATGAAGAGTCTAACCAAGACATGACTATGAGGTTGAGTTAACAGAGGACAAGGAATCTGACAAGCATGACATGTGACTCTAAAGATGCAGATTAAGGCAAGGGTGCTTGAATGACCTGTATGCTCCCATTTATGATTTTCTACTTTCAAGGAAAAGGCAAACACCTGTTGTTTAAGTTATTCAAAAGCATTTTTTAAAAATTCAGTAGCTCTTTTTCAATATTGTGCTGGGCTTAATATTTTATTTTGTTGGATTCCTTCTGAATTTTTTTTGGAAAGTTCTTCCTTTGCTGGAAGAAACAGCCAATAGGTGGAATATTTCTAAAGGGTACAGTTAGGTTGAGAAACATACTACATTTTCTATATCTTGATATTTTGGATTGTTATCAGTATTTTGTACCATTTTATTACTTTTTTTACAGTGAATAATATTTTCATTTACATTTCTCACTATCTGATTTGTGACAAGCTAAATTGTGATACATAGGAGAAAAGATTGCCATCCTGAGAAGAATTAAATTAAGTTATATATGCATGTGGGAGTCTTTCATCTGCAGGTCATAAACCTACTTATATGATTAAGACTACAATCTGAAACACACTATGAAATAAAATCAAGTAAATTTAATAGGACATTTTAGAAATCTTAATGCATACTGAGTTCTCCCATTGCAGTTTTAAATTTCTAATCCCAAAATACTAGGTGATTAGGCTTACTAATATTTTTACTGTTATACATAGTATAAATATCTGTATAGTTAAAAGACTAGTCAAGCTTTTATAGCTTTTAAAAATATATCTGAAAAATGAATTAAAATTGCTTAGATTATGACTTGCAAACTTATTTAGAATTGTTAAATATGCATGTACTAACCTAACGATTTGATTATTTTAACAATGATGAAAACAAGTTGTTAAGATATGCAGATTCATTGTCATTCAGTACATGAAATAAAATATCAATACAAAATGTTTTGGAAAAACCAGTAAAAAAAGATTTAGAGTGGTTATTGTCAAATGAAATGAAAAATCTCAGACTAGAAAGAAAGCAGAAAACATTGCTCACTTCATTAGCAAGTTGTCTCAATTGTTAAGCTATATAGCTTTTGGGAAAACCAGATTTGATGTTTATAATTCATTCCATTTATAATCAGTTTTTAACTCTGTAATCCACTTTTGTTTGTTAATGGACACATTTCTTTTAAAATTTCATTATATTTGTTTGTGAAAAATAGTTCCAAATAAGTTTTGCACAGAGGGTAATTGGGTTAATATATATATATACAAACCGGAATAAAAACTACATTGATAGGAAAAGTAAAGCTTTAATATAATTAACAAGGAAGATAGATTTAATGAGGTGTCTTTTAAGGAAAACGAGAAAAGTGAAAAAATATATTTCTGCTTGAGTTGAAGAAAGCAAAGCTTGGTTTTATGAACTGAAAAACCTATGTCTATTTTTATATGCTTATTATTTTTCTTCTAGTGTACTGCTTAATATTCAATCTCTGATGTACTGCCACTATTATATTAACCGTAGTGTTGGATTAAAATGAAGACAGTACAATGTAGTTCTTGTATTTATAAATCTTTTCCTCAAAATTATCTGAAAACAAGAAGATAAAACAAAGTAAGTCTCCCTGAAGGAAAGAAAATATTGTTTCAAAAATGTGGATTCTCTCATTTCTCTTAATTAGAAAGAGGTACAGTCTTTTTTTACTTTTCCCTTAATCCATTATCCTGGAATTCCAAGAGATCCTTTATGTTTCAAGTTAATGCTGAGAACAGTGTGTTTGCATAATAAAGCCAAGTGATCTGTCGAACAGAATAGAGGTTTGCTGCCTTGTTCAGTGCTGTCTTTTTTTTCTGGTGGTGTCCTTACATATTCTTTGACATCAGGTCATTTATAGCTGAGTTTGCAAGATGAAAAGAGAAATGTCCCCCACTGTTAAGAGACACTGTGGCCAGGTTTTTTTTTGTAGCATCAAACTGAGGCCTACAAATTTGAAAGGGAACATTAATTTTGAATAAAACAGGAAGAAAATGAAACCCTGGATTCACTAGTCCACAATAACCCTATTTATGTCTAAAAAGTAATTATTTTACTGCATTGCACAAAAAGATGTTTTTCTTCTAAGTATTCAGGTGAATTGTTCTTATTGTCATATAGTTCTATCTAAAACTATGTGGCTGTATTTTAGGAAATAGAATATCCATGTATATTCTAGATAATATATGGCTGAAGGTGTGCCCATTATTGATATTCTGATATGATACACTGAATTCATTCTAGCTGCAATCCACAGCAGAGTTTTGGAAAAACATATATCTTTTGGCTGTCAACATGATAATAAGTAAAATTCATTCACCTAACTGTACAAAACTAATTGTTCTATGTATCTATTTGATTTATAGTTTAGTGCTTGTAGATTAAGGAAAATGTCTCCTCCTATTTTATCTTCAGGTATATTATATTAATTCCTATATGGATTTTGATTAATCATTCTAAAATCACTAGTAAACTTTTATTGCTAGAAAACAGTCTTATCAGGATATTTTACTTAAACATGACTTAGCAGCATTGAAAATAAAATGCATCAAATTGCTTTCTTAAATTATTATGCAGTTGATAATAACATGTTTTCTAATTATACTGCCTGTGAGATTTATACAAACATAGTATTTCAGAAAGCAAGTTCATTTTTTTTTATATTGGACAAGGAGATTAAAATATCCTGCTTGGGGCAAAAGATTGTATAGCTTTCTTGAGAAGTAATCCTCTGTATCTTTCTCTTATTTCAATTATGTTTTCTTTGGCTTATGCAAATAAGCAGCACATAGAGCTATTGTTTCTCCCTAAGATATAAGGCTTTGCTCACAGTTTTCATTCAATTGTTTTAATAATAAATTCTGACACCAATGGCTTTCCCAGAATTTTAGACTTCTATAAATAATAAAACAATGTAAGCAGAGATATCTCCTATCTCAGCATGTCATCTTAAAAATGATAGAAATACAATATATAAATGAAGCTTTTAAATAAAATATAAATTGTAATCACAAAGTTAAGCTTTTTATTTGTTGAAAGCATGAAAAATACTGAAATATTGTTTATGTGTAAAAGCAACAAATAAGCAAAACTCCAAAAAGACAACTGACAAACAAATCAACAAAGCAAACAAAAAAAAACTACTTTTCCTATTTTGGGAGAAATTACAGTATTATCCCAAATCCTTTCCCTTCCAAATATAGAACTGATCTATTTAGCAGACTTTATTGGCAGATCAATAAACTTAGGACTTATTTTATTATTTATTTTATTATTTTATACTAAAATTCTTTGTGTCAATGAGACCAGTTCCAAGTTACTCTGTTTAGAATTTCAACTTTTCCTAACTCTGATTATCTTTCAAAAGTTGCTGAGTTTAATTTATCCAAATGTTAGAGAACAATTGCCATGATTGGTCAGAAATTCTTAAAAATATTTAATTTTTTATATATTGCTTAGTATAACCTTCAACACTTGACTTTTGGTCCTGACTTAAAGAGATGCCAACCTTATTTTTTCTAGTTCTTCATACTTTAGATAGCATATATTCCTACCTCATAGATTTTTGGTTTATTTCCCAAATACTGACTTTTAATGCAAACACTACCAGATTTGTAGCACATATTTTATTGCTGAAGGTTGGAACACGTTTTGTTGATTTTAGGTTTTAATTTTTTAGTCTTCTAATAGTCTTAGATAATGATTGCAAGAACACATTTGTAGAAGTAAAATTGTTTGAAATCATGGGAGGTCTATGTGATTAAGATCTGAGAAATAATCAGAATCTGATGCAGTTAAATTAAGTTGGAGTTCAACTTCCAATGCACAAAAAGAAGCACTGCTGTTGTTCAACAAATTACATTATTTAGTGTACAGAAATTATAGGTTCTTTCTCTAGTTCATTTAAATTTTAGAAAAACAAAACAAATTATCTAACAGATTAGTTGTTTAAGTTAAGGGACAGTACTCTATTCCTATAAACTAAGACTGTTGCTCTAATTTGAACACAGAAATTCTGCCCGCTGGGGGGTAGCACACACTGCAAGAAATCTCTACACAGCAACTGCAAACCTCTCTCTCCTTTTTAATGCAACTGTCTCGTTTCACTGCTTTAATCACAAAGGCAGAATGTGGAAGATTCCAGAGGAATGAGTACATAGGGCAAAAAGCATTTATTTCTCATGATGACTATTCTGTTGCAGGATAAGGAGATTGCACTCTAAAAATGCAGTTTGAAGATCTCAATAATAAAAATAAGGTTTGATATCAGTAGATGGCCAGTGTTCTTTAATGGAAAAGATAATGAGACAGAACTAAAAGAAAAGCTGTGAAAGGAAAGAAATATTATGTAATGAATAGTTCCCGAAGTTTAAACAAACTCTTTTAAACAAAGTTTAAACAAATTCTTTTCCAGTATAATAACTTATAAATATGAATCGACTGTTCTCAACTTTGATATCTGGAATGTTGGAAGCTAAAATAGTTATGTTTATCTATTCAGTCCAACATTAACTATCTTGAGAAAACTATTAGCAATCTTGCTTTCATGGCACATACTAAAACTTTTCCTAAAACATTAAAGATCTCATAAAAGCTTTTAAATATAAGAGCTAGTCTTATATAAATGAGTTGAAATTCATATTGCTTTGGAACTAGGGTGTCTTATAGGGCTAGAATTATAGAGATAGGTTTGAATAATCAAATCTGTGTTAGATTCCAAATTACAACTGAAGTTTTCTCAAATTATGTTAGAGAAGAATAATTGTTTCAAAAAAAAGTAAGAAAATCATTTTCTTTCTACCACCTTTTAAAACTTCACTATGGCAGCCTTTAATTAGTGATTTTTGCATTTAATAATAGTTAATGCAAAGCATTTAACTTCTAGATGATTTGTATTAATATTTAAAACAATCAGTGAAACAGGCTTTTCATCCTGATAAGTAGTTAGTCATAGATAATGCTGGTTGTACGTTCAGTGCTTACCAACTGAATCTCATTTACTGCACTTAAATCAACTTTGAGTGATCCTTCCAAAGTAGTAGTTGGAATAAACCTTTTACCCAAAATCTGAAATTACTTAATGATTTTTAGGTGCAGGGAGTTAAAAAACATGGGACTGTTTTATTTAGCGGAGAATTGTTTTCAGGTACACTTATTTTCCATGCTCACAACTATACACACAGCTCTTGAGCAAATTTAAACTCTGTAAGGGTATGTATGTAGCTAGACAGTTAGCGATTTACATGTACATGAAACAATTCAGTGTGAATTTATACTAGTTTAGAAAGCCATTTATACCTTTTTCATACGGAATAATGAGCAAAATACAAGACTATGGCTGTCTGCCGAGATTACAGATCAATGTGGCTTACTACTAAATAAATGAATGAACACTGACTGGATTATAGTTTAATCAGGATTGAAGATAATACATTATAAATTCTAAAATAGTTAACGAAGGAGGAAGCTATTACAATTAGACAATTTTCTGTAAAACCAATAGCAACTAAGCCTTACAATTAGTTCTTCTCCTTTTTTAAAAGCAGCTTTAAATGAATCTGTTGGAATGGTAGGCCTTTTAAAATCCCATCCTGTTTTTTTGCATACATGTTCTAACATTTTAACTTAAATATAAATCCTGTATTTATAATTTTAGATTTGTAGACATAATCTGTTCTTATAACGTGGAAGACACTGGGTTTCCAGAAAATAAACCATGGCAAAAGCTTTTTATACAAAATCCCTAAACCACTGGTTTTGGGTTTTTTTTAAAAAACATGTGGCAATTTCTAATTCACTTTAAAATATCATTAGAGTTATTGGCTTAATTTATACAGCTAGATTTATTGGCATGTAATGCAGGTCACATACTTTAGGCATCTCACTGAAGAAAGATTGTTGTATGTACACGTTTATCTGTGTGTGTGCGTGCATGTGGTGAGTATTTTTGTGCATGTGTATATGTATGTTAGTCTGCCTTAGGTGTTAGATTGCATCAAACAAATATGGGTTTTCAGTAGTAATGCAAGCTTTAAAATCTAGGTGTAGCTGTTTGTCTATCCTTTTCCAAGAATAATAAAACTTCTTCCAAGAAGACTAAGATGTTCGCTCTTGAACGGAGCACTCATTTTTTAAAGGACTATTGATCTCCTTGTTTAGCTGTAAAAATAAGTATTAAGGGAACACACATGCTTCATATACAGCGTTGGAGATAGCAGACAATATACACATTGAATTTTTATGTGATCTCTAATGCTCTTTAGCATTTTGTTGAACACAACAGCAAAGTCTGCCATTTGATTATTTACGTACGTTTATTTTAAAACCACAAAGCTTCAGTTTGAACACACAGTTTTTAAACCATCAGCTTTTATTTAAAAAAAACAACACCTCGTAGTTATAAATGCTCTTTTTTTGCATTTCATTGCTGATTAGAAACCGTTTCTTCACGCTCCTTATTTTTCGTTCCTCATGCAATGAAGTTAAACGTAATACCCTCTGAATCAAACTTGAATGCAAATTATATATATAAAAAGCAGTGAAAATACTTACCAGCAGGCTGCAGTAGGAAAAAAAAGAAAAGAAAAGAATAAAGCAGCAACAAATCTAGAAATCCCATTTATAAACGCAGGACCCTAGTAATTCCAGCATGGGCATCAATGATGCCTCTCCGTTTCAGAAACCACAGACAAAAAGCAGCATCAGTAAGCTGTGGTCGGCGCTTCCAGTGTGTCAGTTTCCTTCTCCCTCGCTAAGAAAGAGCGAGGGGGGGAATAGCATTCCAGTTACGTGCGTGCAGCCCACCTCCAAAGTCTGAAGTTAAAGCTTTCACCTAAGAGTGGTTGAGTAAAGAGGTGATGTCACTAGTGGGTATGGCTTTGGCTCTGCTTCAGAAGGCATCCGGAATAAGCAGGCAATCCAGGGTGGGCTACGGACACCAGGGGGCGTCAGAGAAGGCAAATGCAAAGATTTGTGTGCCAAAACAAGTAAAGGAGCTGAATTTAACTGTTCACCAGCGTTAGCTCTGCCTCAAACATTGAAGTCGTCTTCAAACGAGTACATTTGGCAACATGCTTACATAGATACGCAGATGGGGGATTTCTTTTGACATAGCTGTGGGTATTATATTGAGACTGGGCCCAGTTTGAAATGCACATCACATTTATTAATTGGTTGCACATATCGGTCATTCCACTAACCCTATCATAGGCTTTAAGATCTTGTTTGAAGATTATATAATTAAATTGCTGGAGAATTTATCAGCGACTTTTCTTAATAGCTTCTTAGGCCAGACACTTTTTTTTTTTTTAATGAGAGAAAAAGGTTAGTGTTTTTAGAATTCATTTGAGGACATATTTGGTACTTTAGGCAAATATTTTAATATTTACCATGAAGGAACAAAAGCAGAGGAATCTCTTTACAGATTCTCTGAAAATATTAAGTGGACTTTTTTTTTTTTGTCAGTGTGTTTTTATTTATATCAAACAAGGAGGCTGAGACTGCATCAGAAGCATTTTTGGAAAAAAAAATAAAAATTGTCAAGTGAACACCTTGAAAGCTAAAATAAATATTGTTGGAAGAGCTTTCACGACTTAGTGAAATGCATGGAAATTGGAAACACTTTTAGCTATCCATGTTTTGTTCATGCTCAGTTCAGACTGCTGGTTTCAGGCTGTGTAGTTGGAAATTGTTACAACAGATAAAGCATTGTAGACAATCATGCCTTATCTCTATGATAAGACTGTTTGAATATATCTTATGTTTTCTACTGCAGTCTAGTTATCTTTCACTCGTAGTTTATTAACTATTAACTAGATTGTAATTCCTTTCCCAGCATCCGCATGTCTTTCCAATGTATTGATCCTAAATCTGGTCACTTTTAGGCAGCCTTCAAGTATTTGGCTGCACTCTCTGTGTTCAAATCTTATAAGCAGCCTGCATTAATCTGATGTTCAGAGGGGGCATTTCTTGTAGGCATCAGAGGAAAGAGGAATGGTTATTAATTTCACAAGAGAGCTGATCATTCAAAGAATCCACAACTATGAAAATAATTGCAGACCTAAAATATTTTGGAGATAAAAAAAAAGAAGTAAAAACATTTAACCCTGTCCTCTTTAGAGCGTTACATGTATTTTCATCAATGAAGAAAACTGATTTTTGCTTATTATATTCACTACAGAATATTGTTGAATAGTTTGCTTTGGGGAATTTCTATTCTGCAAATACTTTTTCGTCTGTTATAGAATCCTCATTAGTCCATTTAAATCATTCAACAGGTTATTGTGCATGTTATATAATTTCTCTACATGTATCAGTGGAAAGTTCATAAAAAGATATGCAGAATGCACATTCAGCTATCTTAGTCAGTGAAGCTTAGCCAAGTGCTTAATGCATCAGTTAGAAATGAAACAAATCTTCTTGAACAATTCCAATGGGTCCTAGAGAAATAATTAGATTTTACCAGGTCGCAGCTGCTGTAGAATACTAAAAGGATTTTTATTTTATTTTTTTAAAAATAGTATTGAGATTTATCTTTATTTCTGCTTTTATTATTTAGATTCTTTCATATCTGTTGATTGTCTATATTTAAAGGTAGAACACACATAACAACACAGGAAAGGCTGAGGCTCTGTTAAGTGAAATGAGGTAGCATTGAGGCATTATATATCAGAGAAGTAATTCTGTTAATTTGTATTTTACTTCTCCTGGCCTGCAGTAGTTAACAAAAGGGACAGGCAGTGCAGTGCAAATCCAGGTGTCAGCATGTGGGGATGACAGACTAAACATTGGGGGAAAGACTAAAGTAAAGAAATATACCGGTAATTTCAAATTCTTGAAAAAAGCCATTTGGTCAATTATGTTTAGAGTCTAGCAGTATTTGAGAAATAACAAATTCTATATTCAGAAACGGTAGTTTAAGAATAAGTTGAATCAAAATATTCTTTAATTTTCTAAAAATCTGAATTCCCTTCAGCTAAATTTTTAGGAACCACATATTAGTACTGATACTCATATTTTGGACAGCAGACCTTAGATGATTTAGGAAAAACACAGTAAGTTCTAACTAGAGTTGTATTTGGATGCCAAACCAGAAATTCCAGGGCTATAAACTAAACTGGGAAATTATCAAAACAATTGCAAACAAAACAAAACAAAGGCATTGGAAGAACACAATAGCTTTTTGAAAAAAAAATCAATGTAATCACCAAGAGTTTGAGCTTGATTTGAATGATACTTGACTTATTCCATTCTTCCTTACGTACCATACACTTCAGTCAACATACATCTGTCTGTATGTCCAAACATTCCATGAAATACTGGTAGTCCTTGACTTATGAGGTTGTTTAAAGCACCTCTGGCTGCCCTAAAACATGCCCCCACCCGCCACGTGGGCAGCAATAATAAAGCTTGTATACTGAAGATCTGAACTTCATTTCTACAGCCTGTGTGCCTCTTTTGCTCTGTCCACTTAACAACTTCAACTGTGAGAGCCAGGATTGCAGTTGTTGAACAAAGCGGTCAAGTGGGCATCTTGCTTAATGACTGTTTTGCTCAGCTGTGGAGATTCCAGTCTCAATCATGATGGTAAGTTGAGGACCACCAGTAGAGGCATACATTTATTCACATGATTGCATCTGTCTAGACCAAGGGTGTCAAACTTAAGGCCTGCGGGCCAAATCCGGCCTGCAGGGTGCTTAAGCTGGAAACACCCTGGAAACAGTGAAGGACCGGCCCATGGTGCCTCTGCCAGCGAAAATGGAGCTCCGTTTTCGCTGGCAGAGGGTTACAGGAGGCTGTCATAGCCGAAAATGAAGCTCCGGAGCCTGTTTTCGCCAACAGAGCGCTTGGGCCACAGGCGCCCCCAACATGAGTGATGTCAAGCTGGCCATGCCCACCCTGGCCATGCCCATCCCGAGCCCCAGAGTCAGACACAACCCTGATGCTGCCCTCAATGAAATCGAGTTTGACAACCCTGGTATAGACACTCCTGTATTTGCACTCATGTGTCTTTTTACATTCCTAAAAATCACTTTCATGTATGCATTCTTCTGCTTACATATAGCAATCAACAATCAGTTAGTTTGATTGTTAGGTTTTAAGAAATTTGATCTTTCTTCCCTCATGCCCATCATGAAAATGCCACAAGCAGTGGTATAAGATATACTGTACAAAATGGATGAAGGAAAGAAGATAGCAGGCAACGTATTCAGATGTAGAAGCATAGTAACTATTGCAGGATTCTGGGCACGCACCTCCACTTTATAAAACATTAGGGTAAAATCCAGTGTGTGATCATATTTGAAATGGAATACATATTGAACTGTAAATCTTTTCTAGGTTTTGCATGTTAATTTATTTTGCTTATTAATCAAATTTATACAGCTGCCCATATCACCAAAGCTGACTCTGGGTAGAGCACCACATCCAGATATAATGACAGATACAATAGCAACAGATATTATATATATACATACATACATATATACATACACATACATACATACATACATACATACATATATATATATATATTCATTCCATATTAAAATAAATATTATAAAAACAGATGCACAAACCCTGGATGAAGGGAGAATAAGAATGGTTATCTCAACGATGGAGCCAGCTAAACCTGTCTCCTTGGGAGCCCCAGATATGATAACTAGGTTTTGAGGGCCTTCTGGAATAGGGTTTCAAGGGTTGAAACATGGGTTCCTATTCATATTCCTGCATTAGATGAATAAAGAGATTTTGAGCTGCAGTTGAAATTTAACAGCAGTACTTGGATTTCTCCTTGTATTTAGAAAAGCAGCACATAATAGCCCAGCCAGCTTGATCAGTTCTGTGTTATTTTTGTTTTACTGTTTTCAGAATAAAATAATAATCATCATCCTCTTTGAATGACCCCATAATCCCTTGCGGGGTGGAGTCTGGGCAACTGAATGGAGCTGAGTGTTTACTGGCCAGATGCCCTTC
>JANHFL010003938.1:42923-59450 GCA_032468155.1 Oxyrhabdium leporinum | reverse complement strand
CTTCTTATATTTGTATATCCATAGTGATTTCTTTTACTGACGTTGTTTAATTTTTGATTGGAATTGGAGTATGCTTTTAGCATCTTTTAGGAACTCTCACAATCTCAAACACAAATTTCCCCTTTACTTCTAACACAAAATATTTTGAGACTATGTTTTTTGTTTCAAAATGTTTTTTGAAATCTAAGGTTTCAAATTCAACTACACCCATTTTAGCGTTACTGATAAAATATATAATCATTGTAATGCAAATATTTCCATTTGTCATTGTGTGTATTTTCTCCCTATTTTGTGTGTCATCCACGTTTCTCCAAACCAATGTGTTTGTTATTACTATCCTTTCTGATTTACTCTGTTCAAGCCTGCCCCCTTTTTTTAAAAAAAGTTAGAAAAATTATAATATGCATCACTGTCCTTCTTGATTAAGAAGTTTCCTTTTTGCTATGTTATGTTTGTAAAATGCGTTTTCCTTTATATACCTACTGACAATATTACTATCTTAAACTTACCTGTCATTTATCGGACAATCTGTCATTGCTGGTTAAGGGTTTCTAATTTATAGATCTGTCAGTTTCTTCTTGCTTTTGTTTTTTGTTTGTTTTTTTGCACTTGACCTCTCAAATGGGGCATTTTCCTTTTAATTCTTCCTTCCTATCTAGAAATTCCAGAACAGTTTTTTCAGATTCCTGTTACATTAAAAAATAACCCTAAAAATGCCCTGCCAGATGTTTTCACACTCAGACTCAACTTAGCACACTGTTATCTTTTCTAAATAAGTTATTACATTAGGCATATACATTTTCTGTTATGCACTCTCTAACCTTTTGTATGCATATATTTTCTTTACAAGAGGTCTTTAAGAACAAAAGGGTTTTTGTTTTGTTTAAAGGAAGACTTTGTAAATAACTATCAATTCTACTTCCAGTGACTCCCAGTAAAGACTGGGAGAGCAATTTGGTTTCAGGGGCTTAAAGACTGTAAGCAGGAACCCATGATAGAGCATAGGAATCTGAATGCACATCATTCTGCTTCTTTTATATAGCTTTACCACTTCACTGTTATTTAAAAGATTCCAGATTTAAACAGATTGGCTTGATCCATCAATAGACAGAAACTCATCTGTTCTCACATGCTTCTGAACAAATACCCAAATTACATTACTGTAGTGATGGCTCTTTTAGCAACTATTTTTAAGTGCTTCAAGAAGAGCACTTTATTGAAATTGGAGAATTCAGATGATGGGGCATTGACGTTATTCAAGATCCCCCTGTCTTCTCTACTCCCTTAATAGGGGTTTCCTTTAGTAAAAATAAACATCCTAGTTTATATGGTACTGATCCTGTTCTTCTCAGTTGATGTAATACTAAACAGTAATATTTTACTTATGTATATTCCCCAAGGGTCTTTGAAAACTGAGTTTTGGCTGCTTTGTGAATTACAAATATATGGATCATAAATTACATCTGGAGTTTGGAGTTTACAATCAAGTTAAATATGTAATATCTTTAACGAATTTGAGAAATGTGATTAAAAGCTTGAAGGAGAAATTAAATGCAGCTCATCTTCTAGAAGTATGAACTCTTTCTAAGTTTAAAGTATGGTATGTCAGCAAAATAAACCTATAAATCAGCCAGAGTAATGGCAATGTCATGCTGTCCTGAACACTTAGTCCATTGAGGAAGTGTGCTTCTGTATTGTGTAACTAAATATGCTGCACGTGCAAGGAAACTGGAATGAAGGAATGGATCAGCCATGAACAATAATGAATTAATGGTCATGACAAAAGAAATAATTCCTGGGGGAATTAATTCCATCCCTACTTACTCATTCCATTCCATAAACAAAAATAAACTATGCTTGCTTTGCCTATCATGTCAGAAGACTGTAAATACAGGTACTTTACTTACTACTGGTTGTTTAACAACTGTTCAAAGTTATATTGGAGTTAAGAAAAAAAGCTACCCATCGTTGAAGTTATAACTGCTGCTTCCCTCTTCCAGCTGTGATCCTATAGTTGCATTTCAGGCCTTGGCAACCAGCTCACATTTACAACCGATTGCAGTGTCCTTTGGTCATATGATCACAATTTGCAAATGTTTTTGCTGGTTTCTGGCAAGAACCTCACCCATTTGGAAGAATGAATTTGCTTAACAACTGTGTGGTTTGTCTAATGGCCACATGATTTGCTTTACAATCACAGTGACAACTATGATAAAAATGGTTTGTACAATAAAGTCTGGTCATGTGGTATCTCAACTCAGGATCACAGTAACGTACAACTGAAATTCCAGGCTCCATTTTGGTTGTAAATTGAGGTCAATGTCTACTCATATCAAGATCATCACAACACAACCCATTAGGCGTCCAAAAATAATAGGAGGTCTTCATGTGCCTTTCAATCTAAGTCCAATTCTTGAGAAAGCAACTGGTGAAGGAGTATGAATTCTAAACTGGTGTTTCTCGAGCACAGAGAAATTTTAAATCACCTAATAACTGGAGTTCTCTTGGTGTGTTGGAAATAAAATTCAAGAAAGCCAATAAAAACATTTTTTTTTTAAAAAGCAGCACAAGAAAGCTTTAAGATTAAAAACATATCCCAGTATAATAAAGGAAGAGAGAATTAAAAAAAAAAAACTATAGTGAAGCAGAAAAGAAAGGAATAACTGTAATCACTGTACTGAAGAATTGGTGTCACATATAGTTGTATTTACCTATCTCAGTAACCTGCAGCTTTATGTTACTAATAAGAATTTTCTAAGCCATCTTCAAAGTAGTTCTACACAAACATGTTGAAGGGGGAGTATAAATAATACAGTTAAGAACATGTATAATTAATTTTGTGTTCTCTTTACCCATAAAGAGTAGCAAACTGGGTATTACTTTAAATAAAGAAAAGATGCTCCTAGCTATAATAACTATTTTATGTTTGTTGCATCCAGAACTACCTTAGCATAACAAAACCAGATTGGTTTTAATAGTGAGCATAATAATTCAATGTGTTTTTAATTATTTTTTTAGGGAAAATTACAAATAATAAAAAGGTGCAAACATTAAGTAGCAATGTAAAAACTCAGACAATCATGTTTTCAATAATAGTTGAATAACTTATATAGCCATTGTGTAAAGTGTGTGTGTGTTTAAAATATTTGAAGGATCTACATTAACACTAATGCAATAAGTTAATTAAGAAGACACAAACTCACACAAACACTATGCTACAATTATTGTTATATGAAGTCAACTCTACATACTAACAATCCAGCATATAAATTGAAAAAGGTAGGTGAACTAGCACATATCTTCCCTCCAGCGAATGGGAGTAGATTATTGTAAGATTTCTTATTTGCTAAAAGGATTGGATCTGAGTTTCTCTACCTGGGAGAAAAAACCATAACATTCAGAGAAATTGTGTGTAAATTTCCATTTGCCTTTTTCAATGCATTTCTTTTTTTTTCAAAAGAAGGAGAATATAAACCTCTTTTTCAAGTGCTCCAATTTCTATCACTACCACATGGAATAAGCCAGGATTTGTACATACATATGCAGGTGTGGAAGAATAAATTTTAAAGAAAGGTTGCTTACTTATTGACAATGAATTACTATTCATATTAATTCAATTAACATTAATTGGTTTTTTTTTCTGTGTCTGCACTTTTTAAGGTTATCTTTTCTATTTTGTCTATATATATAGACAGGCATATACACATTCACATCTATGCTTATTTAATGGTGACAAAAAATAAGGTTTTGTTTTAGCCGGTACTGGAAATCCTAGATTTATAAAACAAGAAAGCTCAACCTTGTCTATGATTTCTATCTCTTTTCATGAGTATTTTTTTTTTGTCAATTTGTCTTTATCAGCAGATTGTGTGAAATTTAGAATCAAATATTTCCTTCAAATGTATTGAGAAAGTATATATTCAGCTGTAAAAACAAGCCAGACTTAAAATGTTTTCCAGTAGAATAAATTCTAGATTAAAAAGACAGCAACTATTTAGGACTATATTATTATTGATCAAAATGTTTGGGTAGTTTTTCCAAAAATACTTGGTATAATATATTCTACATATGTAGAATTATGGGCACTTGGTAAAAGATTCCTCGTGCAAGTACACTTTGCAAGTCTTGCATTTCACTTTTGAAAAGGGGTTGTGCAGGCAGATTTGGAATTTGAAAGGGAGCGGAAGTCTGGTACAATAGATTGTGAAGTCAAGCAATTACCATAATCAGTTTTCTGTACAGCTTATTACCAGTTGGTCAGAACTAGGTTTTAATTAAATGTGAAGGGATAAAGGACAATGCGAAGTAAGAAAGGAGATTCAGCTTTTAACTTTGAATTTCCTGACTTTTATCCCTCTCTGTCACTGTGTCAGTATAATTTAAACGTAGGATTTTAAGATGTAATTTCCTTCTCCTGGATAACTCTGCACTTCTCTTCTCACTTTTCAAAGAATGTTCTCTTACCTAGATGTACTCTTTTATGGCTGTTTTTAAAATGGAAATGCACACACATACACACACAGAGAAACACGGTGATTTGTACGTGTTCTAAGTGCTTTCAAACTAAACACAGATAATAAAATATTGAGAGAGACTTGCTTTCATCCCCTTTCCTGAACCTATTTTTGCCCTTGCCTTATCTTACTAAAGGAACTTTTTCTTAGGAACTATGTTCTTTAAACCAGACATATATCTTTAATATTGTACAGCTACAACTGAAGTTCCTCTTGGTACATTTGCTTATGTAGATCTCTGTCTAAACTATATTTATAAGGATGACATATGAATTTAAAATAACAATTGGTTTATTAAACGGCAAACTGTTGTACATTAAAATGAAATGTTTGTTAATATAATATGCATTTAAATTGAGTGGAAAACTGAAATGCCAAGATAGTAAATTGCTTCCCAACTCCAATTATTTCATGAACACAAGTTTGAATTAAGCTGTATATAACATAAAGATCTGAATAATTCTAAAAAGTGCTATTCAGAAAGCCATGGAAGTGGTTTGACTGAAATTACTATGTTTTGACAAGATGGGAATGCGTTTTTAGTAAAAGTGAAAGAAAACTCCGTTTATCACGATGTGTGACACCCTAAAAACATTGTGGTGCAAAAACTGGATATGTATAAAAGAAATAACTTTGTTGCAGTCATTAACCAGCACAAGGGAATTGGTGGTCGAATATCAACAACTGATTTGTCAATATCAAAGTAAGGAAAAGAGATACATACAAAGAATTTTGGTTAAAAGGCAATATTATTTTTTAAAAAATGCTAACATGGTTGCTCAGGCTACACATGTGTGAGGAAAAAAGATTAAAATCAGCAATCTATATACCAGGGGTGTCAAACTCACGTCACGGCAGCGTCATGTGACGTATCAGGGCTTTTTCCCCCTTCGCTAAACCAAGCGTGGGGTAGACATAATAATAACATTATCCAGAAATGATCTGAGCATTATAAACTTCTCCTATCAAACCTAAGAATGTAGTACAATAGCCGGCACGGTACTATACACAAAAGCATAAAATAAGTTAAAAAGTAACCAATGCTTAATGCTGAACCTGAGCCATTTCTGGCTGTTCATAGGCAAGCTCAGATCTATATGTACATTTATGACAAAAACAATGCATAGCATATCAAGTTTGGATATATGGCTTTTTAAGCCTTCCTCCATTTATTGCTTCAAAAAGTCAAATAAAAAAGTTGCAAAAGTGTTGAAAAAATCCTCCAATGAACATATGAGAGTACATAGTTAGTCCTCGTTTAGTAACTGCCTTGGGCAGCAACCATTCACAGTTACAATAGTGATGAAAAAATAACTTTGTGACCAATACCCATATTTTTACAACCTCTGTTAAGTCTCTCAATTGCATGTTTGCCATTACATCCAGTTAGTTCCCTCTTCTCCCCACTCCTTGTAAAGCAGAGAGATTGCTTAACCAAGCTATTTCTTCCTGAGCTGCTTCTCTCACAGAGCAGGGCATCCCTAAAAAGTACTAAGTGAAAATTAAAAAATTCTACTCTGTTACCTTAATCACCTGAGCTGCAGATGCTGCCTGAAATTGACAAGATCCTAATCAGTTTCACACTAAAGACTTTTGTTTTCCTCCTAAACAGCTGGTGGCCTGCACCAGTGAACATGCTAGGCAAACATCTGGCACTAGCACATTGCTTTCAGTTTCTATTTCCCTTATGTATTTGCTTACTCTCTTATAATCCTTTCTGCTCTAATGAATGTAAATACAAACATAAATTCTAATTTTTGCTATTTATTCCAGTGCTGGGATGAGCATTAAAAGGGCAGGGGAATGGAGAAAAGGGACTATAAGATTTGCCTTCTGAATTGGGTTCCAGAGACTTTTCCTACCTGGCTGCTTGGGGTTGTATTTTTCTGCTGCTGTGTGCAAAGCAAAGGAAAACTGAAGTAAAATCTTGAATTAGTTATTTGATTTTTCACTTAGCAACCTCTTCCCTTAATGACTGAGTCAGGGGTCCAATTGCAGTTGTTAAACAAGGATTACCTGTACTATTACAGTACTGTAAATGCAGAAATTTGGAAAAATAGTTCATAAGACAGTTATCACATTTTAATAAACTGACTCTTTAATCTGTTTTGATTGGTTAACTGTTTTCTTTTAAAGATTTTTGAGCAAAGAATCAGATGAGGTCAGGATCAAGAACTTGTGCATACCTCCTACGAGGTTTTGCATTTATGGTTCTCAAAGAACAACTCATCATTTCGTTCATCTTTTATTTTGAAAGTAAAAATAATTCTAGAAGTTATGTGGAAAGTCTGAAATGGGGGAAATCTGCATTCCTGAGGAGAAGAGGGGTTGAGTCTAAACTTCTAGAAAGCATGTTGGTCAGCCACTTTAATTCACCAGAATATTTCTTGGTATCTTATTCTTAATCTTTATTTTAGCTAAAACTATATAGCTACACAGTTTTCTAGAACTGGTTTTTAGAGAAAATATTCATAACGTTGAGTATAGCAATAGAACGTAGACTTATATACCGCTTCATAGTGTTTTACAGCCCTCTCTAAGCGGTTTACAGAGTCACCATATTGCCTCCAACAATCTGGGTCCTCATTTTACCGACCTTGGAAGGATGGAAGGCTGAATCAACCTTGAGCTGGTGAGATTCGAGCTGCCAAACTTCTGGCAGCCGGCAGTGAGCACAAGTCGGCTACAGTACTGGATTCTAACCACTGCACCACCATGGCTCTTTATTATATTGAGATGTAACTGGCAATAGTAATGATTTATGTATTTAAAAATTTGAGTTGAGTTTGAGTCCTTCTGACTTCATGAAACACATCCATATTGTTTTTTTGGATAATAATATGGAATTGATCTTCCATTGTCTCTTCCAGGATGGTTATACTGTATATTAGAAATGAATAAAACTATAGGCACAGTATTTACTTTCCTGATAAACATATGTTGGAAAATGAAGTACTATAGCTCTAAGCTTCAGATGAATTTTATTTTGCAGGTTGAGTTTGATTGCCTTGCATTTTAAAGTGTGTTTAAGATAGAAAGAATGAAAACTAAGTGCTTTTTATACAACAATAAGAAGTTTGTGCAATTGACCCTTTGACCTTAATTCCTAAGAAAATGTCACATTTCTCTCTTACTCCTTTGACTGGTTCAACAATGTGACTTAAAATACTGCAGAGTTGAAAGCTTTTCTGCATTGTAAGGTCATGTCTTGGTCACCATAGTTAGAATTTTGAGGTTGGAGTCAGAGGTCAAATAGATTAATGATGTCAGACACATTTTTAAATGGTTCTAACACTATTTCACCATGTGGTAAGCAGCTGAGCATATTGGATATGACAAAGCTTTCTTAAGTCTTGCTAATAGCAGGATGGCTGGAGACATCTGACGAAATAGACTTTTCCATTGTGTAGAAATGTTCCATATCAAGCAGTGGTGGGTATCAACAGTGAGTTGTTTCAGTTCAAAACACCAGAAGTACTTTGCTGCAATGGTTAAAGGCTTTTGCTCTCATTGCCCTGTGGTGTTTTTTTTTTGTTGTTTTTTTTTGGATCCCTAGGTCCTGTGTTGAATGTTCATTCTATTTCAATAAAAAGCCAGGGAAGGAAGTTGAAGAAGAAACTGCAGTAACAGTGCTTTTCACTTACCATGCTAATATTTGTATGCAGAGTTAAATGAAAATTATAGAAAAACATTTCAAAGTTAACATTCAAAAAATTTTCAGGATGTATCTGTTTCAAATGTATTCTTAAAATAATGTATTTCCTATGTACTTAGATATTGATATGCTCCATTTGCATCATTTTGTTTTAAGTACAAGGATAAAAAGGAGAGATGAAAAGGAAATTTTATGCTGAGGAAAATAACCATGCTAGAGATATGCCCACAATGGAAGTGCGGCTCTTATGTCTTGGGAAAAAAATCAGATATTTTTGGCATTCTGATATTTTGCTTGCATAAATCTGCTACATTTTGGGTTGCTTGTATTCCTTTGTTATAAATATGTGCATAATGTACAATAAAATGTAAACAAATCAAAGTATATTAGGATTACTTACTACTACTAGGAAATATATCAATATTATGGAACAATAAGAATTCATACTTTTGCTATAACGCTCTGCAAGTTAAAAGACAAAATTTTGTTTAGTTGTTTGGCATTGGGTCTTCTTTTTTGTCATATAAGGTTAAAATGATTGTAGCATGTTGAGAAATAATTGCAAATCGCTAGGAAACTTTAAAGTAAATAAAGTACATATAGTCCTCAACTTGCAACCGTAATGGAGCCTACCCATCATGATAGTACACTGTAATGGTTGTGACAATTTTTGTGGTGGCTGTGGTTTTGCCAAATAAAATAAAATAAAATAAAAAATGAAGTAAATGCTGGTTTTCAGCAAAACCATCGTAAAACACAATCATGTGATCGTGGGATGCTGCAAATGGCTCTAAATATCGCCCAGTTGCCACACATCCTAAGTTTGGTCAATTGACTGTGGGCAGGGCCTGACTTTTGGAACCTTGAATTCGGGTTGTAAGTAGCCCTCAGATAGATCTGTCATCACTTTGAATGCCTGCTAATCAATTGGTCATAAGTCAAGGACTACCTGTAGGAGAAGGACAAACAGAGCTAGAGGGCACAAGAGATCCAAGTGCAGCCCCCTCTTGATTTCCATTGATCCTTATTTAGTGTTGGCTATTAGTAATAACATTTAGACTTATATACCCATCCCATAGTGCTTTGCAGCACTCTCTGGGTGGTTTACAATGTAAGCATTAATTGCATATTGCCCCAAACAATCTAAATCGTCATTTTACCAATCTCGCAAGGATGGCAAGCTGAGTCAACTTTGAATCCCATCAGAATCGAACTTCAGGCTGCAGACAGAGTTTGACTGCAATGCTGCACTTTAATCACTGCACCAGCAGGTCTCTTACTTGACTAGATTTCTATGTAGAGGCTTGAATGAATTTCTATGCTTCAACCTTACAAATGGTCCTGATTATTTGTGGCCGGCCTTATCTGTAAATCAATATTTATACCAATATTTATATCAATATTTGCTGCTCTTTATCATTATTTTATTCTGTATAATATGTTATATATTTTGAGAATTAAGACTTAAATTGCCAAAGACAAAGTTGTTCAGTGTAAACTGATGGACAGTAACAAATAACGCGTTCTGTTATCACTGCATTAATCAAAATATTTCCGCAGAGCAGTGATACTGTAAAAAAGCTCACTTTTTGGTAATGAACTTAACTGTATATTGTAGAAGAGTTTGAATATTCAGAAGACTTCAAGTAATTTTGGCTGCAGCTCTGCAGTAAGGCCATTTTGTTCAGATGAAAGAGCAATCTCATTGTCTTTTAAAATAGAATTAGCTAGAAAGCTAGGCCTCTACATTTCTGGGACAGGTTTAATGATGTTATAATGTACCAATAACTGGTCTTAGAGGTATATTTACTGAGGCTTTCTTGAACACAGTTAAGTAGCTGAAATTGGTTCAGCATAGCTTCCATCTAGCATTGCATAATGCAGCAAGGAATATCCTCAAAGACATAGCACTGGAGTTCTCTGCTTATAATTTATTACTGAGATAACTAGGATGCAGGGAATTGGATTTTAGCCTCTTCATTGGAAAGTTACTAATTAGAAAAACTGTTATAAGCCCTCCAATTGTTTGAAAAAAGCAAATATGAAAATTTGTTCAGAAAATGAAATGGACTCTGCTTCATCATAATAATCTGCTCTGACATTTAGTATCCAGTTACTGTTGGCTTGAAAAACAAGACATTTGCCTCATAAAATTCCTCAAATGGTTTTCATTCAACTGCATTAACCTAGTTAAGATTGAATAGTACTTAGCCTCTTCTAATACATTTTATTATTTAGAAAGTGGAATGGCAGTTAGAATGAGTTGTGCGTGATAACATCAAAGCCATTGAAATGGCCCAGATTAATTTCCTTTTCTGACAAAGAAACCAGGGCTGTTCACTGCTTTTCATTTGAACAGAAGATTTCATGCATGTGAACATAGCACCTGTTCACAGGTCCATAAACCAAATAGAATCTCTGTTCGTATTCTGCCAAGGGTTGGATATGAGCCACTGTCATATTTGAGATAGAAAGACATAGACATAGACAGACAGACAGACAGATGGTGGCCCTTGAAGAATTGCACCGTGGTTAGGCTGTCCATCTCCATAAAGGCAGTCTTAAGCAACCTCAGGAAAAGGAGCTGGAGAGGCTCTCCTCGTCTGGAGGCAGTCAGGGATTCACCCTAGATTCTTGCACCAAGGAAGAACCAGTGGGAAGCCAATAATTCTGTGAATAACTCAAAGCTTCAGCTGCTGCAAAATGTAGTGGCATATGTAGTTATGTATATCTCTAGAAGGATACACGTTACACCTGTTTTGTGAGCTACACCGGTTACCACTTTGCTTCCAGGTTCAATTCAAGCTGCTGGTTTTGACTTTGAAAGTGCTACATGGCATGGGGACAGACTATCTGAGGGAATACTTTTCCTCAATTATATCTACCTGTCCCATCAAGTCTCATAGGAGAAGCATGATGTGGAACTCATCTGCTAAAGCAGGGCTATCAAACTTGCAGCCTGCAGGCTGGATGTGTCACACACTGGCCATGCCCAAGTCGTGATACTTCATGTGATGATGCCGTGATGACACAAGTTTGACACCCCTAAAGAGTTCTACCTCATAGGACCTAGGACATGAGATACAGAGTTTTATTTAACATGGAATAGATTTTATCAGTGGTTAGAGATAAGAGGTAGAAATTAGGTGAAGAAAAAGTATTGCTATGTATAAATTAAACATGAACATTGTTTTTAACTGTAAGTATGCTAATATAACCAATAGGATTACAAATAAGCTAACATAATTATAAATATGGTTAAATTATTCTGTTGTACTACTACTATTGTTATTAGCATATATTACTATTTCTTTATTTTTTTCCTGTTTTCTTTTGTAAAATGGTAGGCCTGGACAATACATTGTATTCAAAATGTTTATATATAAATTAAAAAAAACTTGACTCAAAAAAAAGAAAAGCATGCTGTGGAACACATCTGCCAAATCAGGGCTGTCAAACTCGTGGCCTGCAGGCCAGATGCGTCACATGCTGGCCACGCCCAAGTTGTGATACATCATGTGATGATGCTGTGATGATACAAGTTTGACACCCCTGTGCTAAAGAGTTCCACCTGAGAGGACCTAGGACATGAGCCTTTCTGCTGCAACACCTGACCTTTAGAATATCGTTTCCCCCTTAGGTGACGTTAGCCCTAACCCTTATAGTCTTTTGGAAAGCCCTCAAAACTTTTTTTAATCAGATCTGGACATCTTCTGGCAACAGAGAGCCTTCATGGTCGTTTAATTACGTATAACAATCTAAGTTTAACCTTCTCACAATGTTGGTCTTATTTATGTTTAATCAATTTCATTGTTTTAAGTGGTTTTTCTAATACATTTTAATCATTGGTTTAAAAGTATGCTGCCCAGAGTCATCTTATGTGAGATAGGAAGATATAAAAATTTGATGAAGAACTAGAATTGTAATTTTTATCTATGAAAAAAATTGCAATTTTTTTCTTAGATAAGAAGAAAAGCACAAAGATGTAATATTATTATGGTCATGTAAAGCAAAAGGATTGGACTCAGGCAGCTGGTGGTTAAATAAGTTGATATCTTGGTATGTACAAAACTGGCAGGAATAATGGGCAACTTTACTACTGTCCCCAAAGATCTCCATCTACTTTCTGAAATGTAATAGTAATCTATAAATTATGATAAAGTCCAGGAGACTTTTAGTTCTACATAAAATGAAATTTATGTCCTTTTGTATTTTCAAAAATTAAAAAAGTATACGTTAGCCATGAAAACCTGCTGGATGAGTTGGTGCATCTGTCTGTCTGTACATTCAACTATAATAATAATAATGTATCATGATCAACATTGATGAAATCACCGTCAATTGCAAAAGGCAACTTTTCTTGGAACAACTTACACCCTGCAATGATATGTTTTAAACTATCAAAGCTTTCTAATTTTAGAGCAATTTAGCTTCCAAATTTTATATTGCCTCCTCTATTTTATGGTTCTACCAGTTATTGCTTACAGGCAAATAATATTTCTTGCAAATCTTCCAATACACCATTGTTGCTTCTTTGTTATGCTGTTGCTTGTAGTCAGTCTGTGTGATCTTCTTGCATAGCTAACCAGGTGGTCCAGTGTTTCTTCGGCTTCTTTGCAGAGAGGCATCCTTTGCTATCTGTCTTCTTAATTCTGGCTTTGTATGCATTTATTCTTAAGACTTGGTCTTATTCTTAAGACTTGGTTTTATGCAACCAGAATTAGCCCCTCTGTCTTCAATTTTCCTGCTCTTAGCCATTGCCAGGTCTTGTTGTCATCGACTTTGTCTGCTATTTAGGTCCTACATCTGCCTATCCCAGATCCTACAACTGCCTTTCTCAGGTCCTACATCTGCCTATATTCCGGGTCCTTAGGAAGGATGCATTTGATCATTTCAGGTCTTTGGGAAGGACTCGATAGGTGGACAAAAATACTAAATCCAATCTAAACATCTGGCTGACTGTGTGATGAATCATCATCATCATCATCGTACAGTTTACAAAATTTTAAATAACACTTGGAATTGAACTGTTGCAAATCTCTTCATGAGCCCCAAAAGTAAATTAAGTGCTAAAATAAAGCACTGGTATCATTCTGCACTGACAGTACATAAAAGATTTCACTTTGCATCAAAAATTATTTGGAAGCAGTGACTAAGATACTACACAAGCATAGTATATTTTCCATTCTTTCAAACAGCCTACCTTTTCTCAGGTGAATGAAGAAATTCGGGGTGCTGTAACAAAGCAGTGGTACTATTGCTCACACAGGGTCCAAAGCACTTCTTTCAACATACTTTCAAAACATACACTGCCATATTAAAAAGTTATATGGAATACATTTTTTTTAAAGATTCAATATGTAAAACTATAGTATTGAAATTTTACATATAATATACAAGAGATTGTGGGCAATATTCTAGTATCAAGAGGATCACAACATTTTAAAAATTCCTTATAAGTCCTGTTTTGCTCCTCTAAGTCCACCAGCCTAGATTTAAACTAGAAATATAAATTAGAACTGCACACCTTGTTCCCCTTGGAGAAATTCAGTCTTTTGTTTCTTACAGTATAATTCCATGTTCTATGTGTACATCACTTTTAAGCTGTGAAAAGATCCTTGAATGATGTGTATATTTGTGCATGTGTGTGTAAGGGTTGTTTTTTTCCCCATTTTAAACAATACATTGATTATTACAATAATTCTAAAGCCAAAATTGACAAAAAAATCAGAAACTACTACTAAATCTTGACTATTCCAATAGTACTTATTTTTGTGCTCTCTACTCTCATTTTTAAAAATGGTCAAAAACGGTAAGAGACACATTTTACGCTTTCTGAATTGTCATTATTTGTATGAAATTAGACTGCTTTTCCGTGTTATCTTCCAACTTTTCATTATGTATACATACTATTGGGCTATTAAGGTATTAGTTCCCTATTTTCTCGAAATATTGAAAATATTTTATTAGTGAAATATAAACGAGAAGATATGATGAAGTATAACTAAAAATACAACAATGCTAATAACATTAAAAGAATATATAGACTAGTGATTGAATGAGTAATATTTGTGGAAACTAAAAATATCTCCATAAAATGTTAATAGAGAATTAGCTCAGTGTTTAACAAATTATTAAATGTAGCCATATAGAATATCTATTGCTTTATCATTTCTGTATAGGTACTACATAGTGTTTCAATACAATGATATTTATATAATATATTAGATTCTTAATATTCTACTATTTAGGTCCCTTAGAGTACTGAATATACATAAAGAAAAAAAGTGGATATTCTATCAATATTAGTTACAGTTTACAATCTTTATGCTACAATTATTGTGATTATTTAACTTTTTTTCAGTTATATATAAAATTGGAACTGAAATGAAAAAAAGTGAAAGCTCACATATTAAAATATTTGTTTTATAACAAAGATTTCAACCTAAAGCTAAAATTATTTGAGATTACATTCTCCATTGTGTTGTCCCATACTTAGAGTTGGGTTTTGGATTCAAGGAAATTCAGTCATTGCTATTGCTTCCAAAAATCATAGAGTTGTTTTCCATATTACATATGTAATGCGTGGATCTCAAAGTTGTATGAATGTGTCGAAACTTCCTTCCTGACAAGATTCACAAGTTCACAGATACACATTTTTTAAAGATTCTGTTTACACAGTAAATAGTCATAGTAAAGATTATAGCAACAGCTGCTTCTTGAATGGGAAATTGTATTATGTAAAATGCATTGGGTGAAACATTGAAAATATGTTTTGAGAATTGTAAGCAATTAGCTAACATTTAAGTGAAAACTCATTCACAGATCCCTATATCTTATATAGATTGGACCAGGAATTTGTAAACTGCAAATAGTTTCAGGAATTTACCTTACACTACTATTATGAAGAAGGTTATTCAATTTTCCCCCCAAAAAATATCATCTCAGAGACAAAAATATATATTGTTTGTTCTTATACTATAAGGAGCAATCAAAATATGGCTAAAAGAATAACAGAGTTTTGACAATATATAATACTTCCAGGAGAGGTCTTTTTGCTTGTTTCCTAAATACAATTTGGAGAATTGTTAACACAGATTCATGTGTCAGAAATTGAATTTTGCCAGTAAAAAAGCAATGTCTCATTAAATGTCTCATTTAAACCAGGAATATATTTTAAGATAGATGGACTGCATCAACAGTTGCATTTCTACTGAAATAAAGAATATTATTTATATTTGTCAAACAAATGGGATGACATAAAAGCAAAATTAATCAAACCCTGGAATAAGATCTCTAACATCACATTACATTTACTAAGTCATTTGCTATATAGCTAATTAGATTTCAGTTAGTAGGACTTGCGTTTCTTCTGTGTTAAAGTGACTCATTTGGAATCTATTTAGGCAATTGAGATTTATGCTAACTTTTCATTATACAGCAGTTCACAATGAGATTATTTTATGATGCAAAATGATTTTTTTCTTGTGCAGTTTTTTACTTTCAATTTGTAGTGAATTAAATTGGTCATAGCATTATTCAAGTTATGAGGAAATATCATCCGTATCTTTAATTCCCCTCAATTTTAACAAAACATACAGTATGTTTTTGCCTTCCAGACACAGCAATTTAAGATCAAAGGGCTGGCTTGTATTATATTGTGATTAGTAGGCTTAATGTGAGGAACCTGGCTGAAGTACTACCATTTTAACACAAGTAATCATGGATAATTCACTGTCTCAAAACCTAAACTTATTTATGTTGCTATCCATACGTATAGTGAGTACATTGCCCACCATTTCCAGCAAATAATAGAAGTGTAATCCCAGCATTTCTGGAGAACTTGAAATTCAGAAGGCTGTTCAAATTTGATTTACTACTGTAAATGGAATTATTACTAGTATAACAGCACGCAGAAGTGTATTGTTTGTCAGTCACGCTTTTTGATTGAAAGCCAAGTTTCAATGTAAAAACCACTAAAAGGTGAGTCTTACCATGTCATTCATACTAGTTAGGTATGCATTTTCTGTCCCTTTGAAAATTCTGCAATAATGTGAAATGGCCTTGAGAAAACATGGCTCCACTAGGCAGTCAGTTTCAAGGTGTGAAAAATAGGTAGTATTGGATGGGGCTCAGACAAAATTATATTGGAGATGGCATTAACCCCAGTCATATCATATTACATTTGTATATATTTTTTATTCTTTTAGTTGAGAGAAAAAAATAATTTATTCCCCTTGCTCCGTATTTCATTTCTGAAAGAGTTGATAACTTATTTAACTTTTTTTCGGTCCAATGTAGTAGAACCTTCCTTCCTTCCTTCCTTCCTTCCTTCCTTCCTTCCTTCCTTCCTTCCTT
>JANHFL010003938.1:0-14860 GCA_032468155.1 Oxyrhabdium leporinum | reverse complement strand
CCCTCACTAACCTGCTTTCCAGCTCCATTCTCCTGTGTGCAGGGCAACAAAAGACCTTGTGACTACCAGTTTAAAAATGTTCAGTCAGATTTTCCAACTTCTCAGGGGAAAAAAGATCTTGTGAAGGTCTGACTGAACTGATTGATTAATCTCCCAGCTGATCAGGGCTGCTCCTCTATTGCTGCCTCCCAGCTGATCAGCCCGGCTCCCAGTCCTGCAGCCTAGTAAACCCCTGCAGCCCTCTAGGAGCCAAAATGGGGTGGGGGATGCCACCCCACCCCTGTGCCCTGTTTTGGGCAAGTGGGCCTCCCCAAAGCCCCCTGGGAGCCAAAATGGGGCACGGGGGGTGCACTGCATCCTCCTTCACCCCATTTCGGGCCTAGTGGGCCTCCCCAAAGCTCCCTGGGAGCCAAAATGGGGCACAGCGGGGCTGCACTGCACCCCGCACATCCTTTTTCAGGCCTAGTGGGCCTCCCTGCACTTACCTGGGAGCCAAAATAGGGCATGTGGGGAACTCCAGGAAGAGGCAGGGTAGGCAGGGGCAGGGGCAGCCAGAATCTTTTCTACCTGTTTGCCTGAACCGGCCTGAACTGGCTGAATCCCACCACAGGTTGAGGGTATATATATACTGTATAAAATCCCAGGTTTACCCAGTGATATTCTTCCCACTGATACTTTTAATACCGAATAACAATCTGAAGTAACAATTGCTTAGAAGTGGAGACCTTTTGAGAGCTGTATGCAACAAAATTTCATTTTAATGTATGCCGATTAGTATACATTCAAAGTGACAATAAAGTTATTCTAAGTTCTAAGTTCATATCTATCCAATAAATATATATTGAGTCCAAATATAATATTCAACACTGAATCTATGACATCTGATTAGTGTTTACATTTTAATGATAATAGGGAGAATAATGTACCACCCAATTTCCAAAACCAGAGATTGTATTGATTTTTGTTTTTTTCTCGGTTTCAGAAATGGTTTGGTGTAGTGGTTTAGGTGCTTGGTAAGAAATTGGGAAACCATGAGTCTTACTCCTCCTTCAGACATGAAAGCTGGCTGTGGGAAATAAATCATTATGCTCTTTATATTTGGAATTTAAAAGTCTACAGTTAATCAGGGATAAAACTGGAGATGGAAGTTAGAATTGCTATATTTACTCTCTAGTCAAGTGGTGATATGTCACTATATTTGGATACGAGAGACAAGAAAATTGTGTACCTCCATACTTCATTCCCTGAAGCTGACATTCCTGTTTTTTGTATTTGATAAAATATATTCTTTTAAAAATTAGTTATTTAGAATACTGTTGCTATCTCTAGATTTCTATTCTTATAAAAGTGTTTAAAAAGTCAAACATTGTTTGAAAATATGAAATATTTCTTTTGAATGTTAAACATAAAGTATGGATTCTAATAATTTTCTCAACAGTAGTGTGTGGGTTTTTTAAAGTGATTTTTGTAAGCATAAGTATTCTCCTCTCCTAGAAGTGCTTTGAATCCACTTATCTGGGCTTCACTTCCTATCTTGGACCAAATACTTGATACTGAATGTTGTAACTCAGCATATAAGAATGACAGGACCTCCACAATCTATTCATCTTACTGGGAGGTAAAAGGAAAAAAGGTGATAAAAATGAAATAAATTGTATAGCACCATTTTCTGATCATGTAGCATTAAGACAGGTGACCAGGGAAATCAGTCCTTTCTCCTCCTTTGTGGGGAAATAGACCAATCTCATCAGAGAGAAATAGACTCAAACTTTTGTAAAAAAAAATAATAATAAAAGAGAATATGATTTTTCCTTTTTAGCTGGAGGTGTTCAGATACATAAACTAGCAAAGAAGAAACAGGACATAATATTTATTTACTAGGGCCTTTTCTACTGTACTATGTATCAATCTCTCCTGAGATGAAATCTTCAAAAATTTCATATAACCTTTAAAAAAGCCAAAACTATTTTTGACATCAGATATAGAAACATTTTATTTGAAAGTAAATGGTTAAAGGCAAAGCTGGGAATGTAACATGTTTTTATTTTCTTTTCTAAAAGATAAAAGTCATTTGATGATAATGTGAAGGAGATACAGATCAGTAAACTGATAATTTATCAGTAGCGCAGACAATGCTCTTGAAGTATTTTTCTGCTATTTCCCTTATGCTATACATTCAAAATAAATGTTTAAGCAATTTATACACAATTTAAAAACAATGTTGAACAGTTCTATGAAAAACATACCGTGATTATCTTATAATACCTTCCTTTTTTATATTTGCATTGTTTCACTGGCTTCCCTAGTGCTCAGAAATGCTTTGGTTAATGTCCAAGCAGCTATACAAGTTGAGCTCTTCTGTGTTACTGAAGTGTGGATCCATGGGGACACTTTTGCTAACATGATTTGTACATATTTATTCTGATTTATGCAAAATAAAGGAATGGAAAGTGAAAATAATTGGCCTGCTGTCTTGTTCCATTGGCATCGCTTCCATCACCAGTGGAAGGAAGTCTCCTAGTTTCGGAGGGGCAACCTGATTCAGACCTGGTGACATTTAAAAAAAAATAAAAATTGACCCATTGCAATATTTCACTGCAAAATTATGCATTGTGGATTTGGGGAACAAAGTTTGGTAATTCATTGTGAGACATTTTCTAAAACGGTTGTGATTTCTTATTGTTAGTGGTTTTAAAGCTTAATATTTTAAGTTTTAAGTATCTCTTTTCCCTTTCCCTTTTAGCTTCATTAGTACAAATACTCTGGTGTTTGGGGGTTGTTGTTTTTTTCATCCTACATTGCTCAATGTAGTTTTAACCCAAATTATTACTCATGTGTTTGGGCTCGGCTGCTGCTTGTAAAAGAGTCCAACTTCCTGTCAGTTATATCCGAGAGCTTGGATTACAGTCTTAGATAAAGAGTTTGGCACTGTATATTCTTGTTGGAAGGCATGCCTAGGCTTTGCTAAAGCTGATTCTGTCTGTGTATAATTTACATATCTGTCACTTTCGAGTATTACAATTTGGACTTTCTTTATATGTTACCATGGTTTGTATCTATCTTTGCTTAATTGCGTTGTTCCAAATATTAATTTAATATTTGATGAATTTGATGAATTTGATGAATGGAATTAAGCATTCAGTTATGTTTTCTTTGCTATAAAAATAAATATTTTCCAAGTTTTCTTAAACTTTATTTGAAACTGCATACCTTAGCATATCTTTTACATCAGGACATTAATGAAAATCTGTAGGAGAGAATTTGCTGGTTTTCACTATCATCCCTGGCCAGGAAATAAAGAGGCGCTAATATTTGCACATCCTCTAAAGAATATTTTGGAACTGCCAAGATTCCCTGATTGTATAGATTGTCAAAGAAAAAAACGACTTGAGGAAGTTGCTTCTTGCATTTGTGTGTGTGTGTGTGTGTGTGTGTGTGTATCCCCCCTCTACATGAACCTGAATTCTGATGGATGCATCCATATAGTTTTCTTAGCAACAGTACCACAATGATTTGCTTTTGCTTCCAGGCTAATGCTTGGCTAGCCATTTTTCTACTTCATCTTTTTTCCCTTTTGAACCATATTGATTGGGTTACAAGACTGAAGTTAGGGATTGTGTTATTATTGAACCTTGTTCATGCTTTTTGCAAAGTGTAGTCTTTTACACGGTTTAAGGTTTTAATAAATGCACCTGGTTAGTCTCAACACTGTAAATTTATTCAGGTTTCAAACAAGTGTAAGGAAACAATCCAGGCAAATTGTGTGTCAAGAAGAAGCCATAGAAGTGATAAAGTTCAAAGATAAAAAGTCAAATCTCAAAGAAAAGTCAAGGCAGCTAGAAGTTCTAGGAGAGAAATCTACAGAGACCTTCATGGATTGGCATTACTCCAACATAATTATGAAGCTTACATTGTTTCCTAAATATCAATGGCCTCTGACTCATCTGAACTCACTGGGCCTAATTAGGCCTGGCTTTCTTCAGCAGGTCATTCTTGTCAAGCCAAGCACTTCTATATCTTTCTGTTTGGCACTGTTTCTCTTTAGATATCAATGTTTTTGACAGCAGGTTGGAAAAGCTCTGTTTGGGTCACAGTCTGCTAGAACCAAGGCTAGAATAGTGGAAACAGTTGTTGGCTTGGCATCATGGCTGATCCCTGGCAAATGCCCTGTTTCTAGTAGGCATCTTTTGAATCTCTTCCTTATCTAAGGAGAGTTCTTGAGTCCGACAATGATAATGCAAGATGTTGTAGGATGTTTGTAGAAAGTCAGCACCCATGCACCCTCCTAGAGAATGAAATATTTGGGGGAATATCAAAAAGGCAGGATAGAATATTTCCCCTAAAGGAGAAATGAAAAAAATAAATCTTAAGGGAGGCAGAAACCAGCCCCAGTCTCCCTGCCCCAAGCAGAAACTGAGGAGGACAGCTTTTAGAAATGCAGGATAGAAATGGTATTCCATTCTGAAAGACTGGGGCAGACAGAAACTCCAGATAAGCAATTAGGTTGACAAGATTAACTCAGACAAACACCTAGAATTTGCATTTCCCTTTCTGCCTATAGAGCCATGGCTCCATATGAATCTGACAACAGCCATTAGCATATTAAAGGACAGGAACAGGAAGCTCAAATACAAAGCCCAAAGAAGATATAAAATCTACCCACTCTCAACTCCATTTTGTCAGCTGTCCCAGAATCATATGCTGTAGGTGGTTCTGTTCATTAATAAACCAACTTTCTTTCCAATCAGCCTCTATTTTATTCCTGGCTTGGAACTGGACCTGGATTTTTCTTCCAACACGTTCTAGGTAATAATGCTATTGACAAATCAAATCTACAAGGTACCTCCATAGTATTGGTCCTGGAAAAATCTCTTGCTACCATGATTCCTTAAACTCTGTGTGATCTCTAGTGCCTACCTTTTAAATAGATGTTCATATGTCCATATGTCCAGCAAATTTACACTTCTGATTTCTGTTGAGGTCCTTGACATGCACCTATTTTAAAACTGCCTAATAGTATAATGGGATTTATTGGATAGGTAAATTAAATGCATCTGTTGTAACTTTATATTATGCAATATTATACTTATACTAACTGATAGTATTGATTATTAACAGGGTTGGCTTCCAGTAGTTTTCTCATACATTTCTCTATTGTCATACTTTAAAATGGTAGCATTTCAATTTGAGATTTTTATGAACATTTAGAGACTACATTATGATTTAAAATGACCAAAAGTTCTTGTATACAATAATATGGAAGTGAAAGTGAAATCATGATATATGCCACTGTAATAAATATATTTTGAGTGTTATGAGTGCATGCACATGTATCAAGGTCATAGTTCTTAAATGAAATAGAAAACATGTTTGAGTTTATCAGATATATTTTATTATGTTTAAGTATATTATTTGCCATTTGTGAGGCTACCCCGATGTAAGGTTTTGTCTGATACGGAATCCTTAATCATTTCCCCCCCTGCAAATTTTGATGTAGTTAGAATACAAGTCCTACCATGTTTTGCGGGAAAAGATGGCCGGAGCAATTTTAATAAGATGAATTTAGTACATCACTTTCATTTCATGCTGGGTTGGAAGAGAAGCAATATATTACTTTGTACATCATTTTGGAATTCCTAACGGACTTTTATCAAGGCAGAAAGTGAACAGGGTAAAAATGTTACTTTTCCTATAGTTCTAAAAGAATTTGCTGTAAGGTTAGCTATTTGGAAATATAATTTTGGTTTCTTTTGGTTTTTTTTCCCACAGCTAATTCAAGTCTTCTTGGAGGAGGTGGTGGTAAGTTTGGTGTTTTGTTTTTTTTGTCTCTTACGTATTGAAAGAAATAATCTGTATATTTAAGATTAAATGTTTGAACCACGGTTGGACAATTGCTGCCTAATATGTAAATTCTAAATGTCTGCAGTTTTTAATAATGTAAATAATTGTATTTATCTTGTTCGGATACCAAATCTGGCATTGCTATTTAATAAAGGGTTAGATGTTACCGTAAGTTTTCATGAACTGATTTAAATTCCACCATGATTGCAAAGTCATTACCACCATCAGATTTTATAGTCTGAAAGAAGAGCTGGGTTTTGGAGAGAAGGTGAGGAGACAGAATTTAAGAGAGTTGAGATGACAGGCTGCTGCTAAATTAGATGTACAGTGAATAAAAATATATCTAATTTTCATTTTCTGAACACTGATCTGTGGAGACACTACATACTGGTAGAGTAATTTACTAAATTTAATGCCACTCCAATTGTTCAGAAAAATAGTAATATTCCCTTCCTTTCCCCTTCCTTTTTCTTTTTTTAAAGAAACCAATAATTGTGTTTTTCATTTTATAGCTTTCAAAACTGTTGAAGCAGTTTGGCAAAAAGAATAACATGAATATGATTTTTGGCATCTCTGTTGCTCATTTTACTCCGACAAAAAAATAAAAATAAAAAGAGAAGAAAGGAGGAGGAGGAGGCCTTCCTGTTGGATATCTTTCAAATGCTGTTGTCAGATATCTAAGCATATTTTCTGACTATTGTTGAGAGGGGTCTGGAGACCTCAGTCTATTTCTCTGAATGGAAATGAAACACAATATAAACTGCTTGAAGTGTTGAGAGTCAGAATCAATCTGTGCACTGTCTTAATCTGACTGGCAGTATTGTGCAATTCTTATTTTTGGAACAGATATGTATTTGGTTTTATTTCTACACAGAATTGTAAAGTCATGGAATAGTTATTTACATATCACATCATTTTATTTGATGAAGTTACTATCATTGTTATTAATTGGAAGAAAAATATTATATAGCTTGTTTGCATGACCCACTGCCCTGAAATCACCTTCAGAGAAGGAAAAGGGAATAAATAACCCTGGGATGTTTGTGGGGTAAGCCATCAGGTCTAGAGTTGTTTCCATATGACTGTGCATCCTATAGCAAAATCTTCCAATTTTTACAAGAAATCTCCCATCTAGTTTTGTTATCTAAGCCTTTTGTATATTTCAGTTTGAAATATGCAAAAACAACCAGTCAGCAGACCAATTGGAAGGAAGCAATACTCATTAAAAGTTAATGTCTTTTAAATCTGAATATGCAGGGTTTTTGGGGGTTTTTTTTCCAAATCAAACACCTAGAATATGGTGACCAATTTGATGTTCAGAAACAAAGCTGCGTAACAAAAAGTGGAAATAACAATGCAGCTGTTAATGCTCACTTGGTTCAAATGTCACTTTTTGCCATCAGAATTTATTCCAATGGTCCCGACAGACCAATTTTAATCTTCACGGCAACAAGGAATTCTGAAGAAACTTATCCATTATGAATTGCACTTGAGCAACTGCTCCATTTGGAATGTACTCAGGCCAGAAGAATTATTAGAGAAAGGGCCCTAGTTCTAGAATTTCAGAATGAGGTCAGCCATATTCCAGCCTATGCTAGCTCATATAACTAGATCCAGATGGGAACAGGGCAAATATTTAATTACCTTAGCATCCCCTGTACAACAAAGAGCCTTTTCAGAGGCAGGTTTGATCTGGTACTCCCCACAGCTCTTAATGGGAGATTTACAGAGTCTCAGGCATATAAGATCATATCTGCATAAATTTTTTGAAGAGGGTGGGGTGGGATAGTGAGCTGATGAATCTTTGAGGAGTGGAGACACTGATGAGGTGAAGACTATGATTTCATGGTGTGCTCACATCAACAGAGCTTTTCTGGATAGGGAAAAGGCTAGGGATTGTCCACATGTTCTCTAGAAGACTTATTCTCATGAGGAAATCTGCAGGAGCTAGAGAATCTGCATGTAAACCATTAGTGGAGCATCTGGAGAAAAAGAAGAAAAGGTGGGGCCTGCTTTAAAGTCACTGGCATAATCCAAACCCCACTTTTGGAATATAATTATTTTTTCCAGCTACAGAAATCTTCCAAAGTGCAGAACAACTAAATCACCTGGTGAGTGATCCTATGATTTGGGAGAAGATTAAAGTGAAATATAATTATAAGGATTTAAAACTAATTGAAAGTGGTAAAATTGTGTAGTTTAAATTATGAAAATTTAAAATAGATTAAAGATCAGTTAAATTTGGCATATTGTTTATTTTCAAGTATTTTGGAAATAAATATCTAGCCACATAGAATTAACCTAAGAAATGAAAAATTAAGAAATGTACTAAGAAATAAATTTGGGCACCTTGTCAGGAGGAAGGTAGGAAACCAGGTTCATAATTATTCAAATAGCCTGAATAGACACACATTATGTAACTTGTATAGATAATATAAACAACATAAATAATATGTAACTCATAGGGTTTCTTTCATATACAATAGATATGTCTTGAAGTTTGATCAGATATTATACCTGAAAACGTGTAAAATGAGGGTCTTAAATTAAGAGTTTACTGCATATAAGATGAATAAGGGAGAGGTAAAAGGTGATTTAAGATATATCTATACTTTATATTGGAAGAACATTATAGTTCTGACCTGCTATGGTTATGGTGGTGGAGTATGCATGTCTATGAATGTATATAGATCTATGCATAGCTATATCTATTTCTGTATAGCTATATACTTTTATTTCAAAGCGTTTAACATTCCTCCTGCCTTTTTGATAGTTATGTGATGAGTCTTCGTTTCTACATTTTAAGTGTGGGTAAGTTGAATTTTATTCCACTGAGAGTGGAATTGGATTTGCATAGATACTTAATTCTTTCATCTTGTTAAAGAGCACTTCAGTCATTATCCATAAATGCTGATAATTTCTACTTGGTACAAGGTTTGTTGAAATTTTCTAGTTCAATAGCAATCCTCAACTCCCCTTTGAGGCAGTTTTCCCCTCATTTAAAAGCAGAAACTGAAAACATTTTTCCTAGTCAGAAGTGCCTCTGGTAAAGAAACATCATCTGAAGATAAAAAATTATATGTTCTGTGGTTGGAAGAATCAACATCTTACCTCCACACCCATTTTTGACCATTTCAGGAAAATGTATTCTCTTTCTCCCTTCAAACCACTGTTCATCTTTATCATGTAGTTAATAAATGAAACCAAATATATTTCCCTTATTTCCCTTGATAGATGTTAAGGATATCAGAATCAAAACTGCACAAATACAGTCCACACTGAAAAGATTCAAAAAGATTCTTTGCAGTAATATAAAATACAGACAGAAGTAAAAAAGTAAAGTCAAAAGTTGTTTATTCAATCACCTTTTCAGCAATTTGCCTACGTATTGGTTCTCATCTGACTGGGGGCACAACTTTGGAACACTGCTGGGGCATCTTCTTAGTGACTGAAAATAACAGTTATTCATAATTAAGAATCAATATATAAGGATTGAGGGATGCAATGACCTAGCAGTTAAGACATTGGGCTTGTTAACCAGAAGGTTGGCAATTTGAGACCCAAGCACCACGCAATGGGGTGAACTCCTTTTCTGCCTCAGTCCTTGCCAACCTAGCAGTTCGAAAACATGCAAATGCAAGTAGATAAATAGGTATCACTTTGGTGAGAAGGTAACAGTGTTCCATGCACTTTGGTGTATAGTCATGCTGGCTACTTGACCCAAAGCATATTCAGACAACACTGGTTCCCTCCACTGGAAAATAGAGATGACACTGCCTCCTAGAGTTAGACATGACTGGATAGGGGAAATTTTTACCTTTACTTTATATAAGGATTGATGCCAAACTGTGTAAGATTCATATTTAGTTAAATATGCACATCTCTTTAGCTTTAAGCAAATTTTGTCAGATGATATTAGAATAAGACATTGTAGCATACTCTGAAAATACAATATTGTTTTACAATACTGAGTTTATAAATTCCAAAGCAAAACTGAAATTCTATATACAGTAGATAGTTTGAAAAAGTGGCCCCGCTTGATATTTAAAATGGGAATGATGTAAGCATATTTTAATTTTAATATATTATTAGAAGACAAGGGAAAGTGAAAATATATATTAGGGTTGGATTATTTCAGCCTGTAAAAAGTTGCATTGTTATTGTAAATTGTCTCTCTCCTAATATATTTGTTAAAAAACTGAAATTTTGAGTCTTGATATAGTACATCCTTCATCATTTGGAGTAAGCAGCATAGTGCAAAGTAGAGAAATGGAATAAGAATTTAGTGAGATAAAGAAATTAAATATAACAAATAAGCTAAGAAAATGAAATTTAGCCAAATATGATTTACAATCACATTCATGATATCTTTCCATATTTAAGTATCTATGCACATGGGCACATTTGTGGAAAAGTTATGGGGGCAATGTGTATATTCTTTTAGCCTCTGATGAAGCCATATTTTACCTATAATTGAAGAGACAAGCAGGCATTCAACATGTCTTATATTGCACATTATATAATATATAACAACATATATAATTTATTACTGTATTGATTGATTTTTTTGGGTTGATCTGCTTTTGCTTTGAAATACTGTGATGTAATCCATATAGTAAAACTCAGTATAAATAAAACTGATTGTTACTAATGAATTACTATTATTTTTTTCCTTATAATTTAAGCTAAAGCACAATCATTCATTTGGCTTAATTTTTGTTATACAAAGAAAGGGAAAAATGCAATGCTTTTAGGCTCACAAATTAGTAATGGTTACCAGTATATTTACAGATGGTCCTCAATTTATGACCTGTCATTTATGACCTGTGACACTTCCAGGCATGAAAAAAACAGGTCTACATAAGAATGTCCATTTAAATTGATTTATTGCTAAAAAGCCTATACACAGGAATCTTCTCAACTATTGGTTACCACCTGTTTGGAGTTATATACAGGGAGCAGAATTGAAGAGGGGGTTGGACTTAGTATGTTTATGGCTGCATTGGGATTCTAGCTAATCCTTCTTTTAACTCCATCCCTGTAATTGCTACTCTTCCTTCACCATTTGAAGTTACAATGGACATCTCCAGGTTTACTTACAACCTGGATTCTCTTACTGACTATTACATCTGCTTAACGACCATGGTGATTCACTTAAGGATCATACAAAAGGGTCATAAAACAGGGCATGGTCACATGGTGACCTGCTTAATGACCAGCATGACTTAACAACCCCAATTCTGGGCTCAATTATAGCCATAAGTTGAAGACTACCTGTAATTAATTTCAATGTATTGCAAATTATATCAATGCAATTAATGTATTACAAATTATATTATTTGGATAAGAATTGCATTGATAGCAATATATTTTAATAAAGTGCCTTAAGAAAAAACCCTCATGTCTGTTTCCACTATTATACTATTCTAGGTTACTAAAAAATAAGAATGACTTTCATTATCTACAAATGTGCTATCTCAAGGTGAAGGCCATTGACAGAGATCCACATTTCATTTTGTTCACTATTGGTAAATTAAATTAAGCTACTCTCACACTGCATAATCAAATTTATAATCATATAAACTATTAATAAATAATCATATGTTATTAGATATACACAAAATATATTTTGGGTTCTTTGCACTCTGAAGCTGTGTATTAATTAGTGCTGTGCAACATTTTAGATCTGAAGGGCAGGGAAGATGCTTTCAATCACGTATGAGCATCTGCAGGGTTCTACTTAAAACCAATGCATCTTTCTCCACACTAGAGTATGAAGCACACTATAGCTCTAACATTTTGTTTCTTTTCTTAAAACTGCCCTGTACATGTCTGGGAAAATCATGGTGGGTATCCTTAGCCTGGCAAGGCAATCCAGACAAGAAGCACATCTATGAGTAGTCACTGTATCTTTATTGTAAGCTTAAATTAATAGTCTATTTTCCCCTCCTTTCCTTTACTCTCTGAAAAACTAGGGAAGGTCTATTCTGAAATGCTATCTGTATCCTCTTTCCTTCTGTGCGCTGAAACATATTTACACATTAGTTGTCCGATCTGTGTCTCTCCCTCCCATCTCCCAAGGTCGTTCCCAGATGTCATTACAGTATTTTTCACACACATATTTCACAGTAATTGGAACATGTTAAGTGTATCTAATTTGGTTAACTTTAAATAATAGGAAATCTCTTTTAATTTTATCCTGACCCCATTTACTATGTTTTGGAATGTGATCTCCAGTATACCAACTGGATGCCAAGTACAACTTTTATTCCATAAAAACCTTGTCAGTTTGAAGAAGAGTTGTCTGATCCTGATTCCTCTTACTCGTGCTTGTTTTTTTCTTTTTACTAAGTAGTGTTGCTATGATAACCATCCCTGCACAATACATCTCATATCCAACAAATTAAAAGCTTTGATGGAAGTTCAGGCACAGCTTCAACAAAGTTTTCTTGATTGACGCACTTCTACATTGCCATCTTTTCTGCTTTCCAACTCCTCAGAAACAGTTTGAAGATAATCTGCCATCATCTTTCCCATTGCCGTCTTTATAACACTGTGAACAAGGAGGATAAATTACTTCTCTACCACTCTCTGCAAAAAGGAACAAATTGCCTCCACATGTCCATACCTTCTGTCTGCAGATTCTGTACATTTGTTTGGGCTGCATCCAAAAGCTGTTGTGTGGTGGAATATAAGACTGTCAACCCACCACACTTTTGAAGGTTTGGAGACAAAAGGTGAGATGAGGAAGGAAGGTCCACGAGCTCCACAGTGCGGAAACATTTCAAAGAAGGTTTATTGTAGTTTCAAATATATCACAGCAAGGCCAAAAATATGTACCATATATTCAGTTGTCAATTTTTTGCCCACACTGTGGGATCAAGGAGGTCCAGGGCTGGTCACAAACTGATGCAGTGATCTTGTAAAAGTGCACTTCGTAAATGATGGTATAGAAAGGCATCAATTAGCAGTTCCAAGCTAGAGAGGGCTGATATGTAAATAATTCAGCTGCATCAGAGTCTCCAGAGTGACCAAGTATTTTTCAAATCACAAAGATGGGAGGAACAAGTCTTAAGAGTTTAAAACTCTGGACCATGTACCTATATAAAGAGTCTGGTTTATTTGTACTGCAGAGGACAATAATCTCTCTCTCTCTGTGCCTCTTTGTATGTAATAATATCTAGTCTAATTGTAAGTCTGAACAAGGGATTAAACATCTGGAGAGCCAAGATTTACTGTGAAGCCATGGTTTGCAGTGTAAAACAGAATCGTTATACACCCTGTAACGTAAGACTGTTTACTGAATAAATGCACATACATATGTGCATACACACAGTAGATGAAGATATTCTTCCTATAAGCAGTGATGGTGCTTATTTATTGTGAAGAGTTGCTTAATATCTATTTCTGCTAACATGCTAAATATTCGGTTTGGATCCAGTAAAACATTCTGCTTATGCAAAGCATTTTTGCTCCCATAAATGAGACTCCTTCATATGACACATGCTGAAAGCTCTTGCAGTGTATCATGGAAAAAAAAGAATTAGGGTGTAACCTTAGAGAGAGGAGGTAACATCAATGTACTTATAACTGCTGTTAAGAAGATCGGAAACAACTTCTTTATTATTTTCTTTCTAGATACTTATATATTTGCATTTTGGCTTGTAGGGGTTGTACTTATTTACATATGGTTCCTCGTTATAATAGTGATTGCATAATTTATGGGAGTCTTTCCATGGTTGGTTTACTGTATCAACTGGGATTTCTCTCAAATAATTGAGGAAGTGGAAGCCATGGCTTTTCACTCTACTTATTAATTTCAAGTTTATACATGAAGTTTTACTGTAGCATTTTTTTCATATTAAGGCCAAAAAATTTCCAGCCCATATTGATTATGAATGAATTTGAATTTTTAGGGGCAAATTTTTAAGGTTTTAAAAACTTACCATCTGATTGATTGGCTTTTACTGTGGATAGTTTAATATATGTGTCTTAACCCTCTGCAAATCAGTTGTTTACATATACCAATGGTTTCTATAAATGAATAGGCTGCACAAAATAATTGACTTGTAGACAAGTAGGGATAGGAAGAAAAGAAAAACAAGTAATACTTTTTTCCCCCTGAACTCTATATGCCTGTTAAAGTTTGTCAGACTCCAGTAGAAAGAATCAGATATATATCATGGGCCTTTGATAAGCTTTATTACCTGCCTAAGGAAGAAAATGAATAACTGAAGATTTCCCATAACAGCAGGCCTTGTGAACTGTGCAGCAAATTATACTCACATTATGTGTCAGAAAGCCCTGAAATAAATATCTGACCAAGTAGAAATGTTGTCTCCTCTATCACTAAGTTTTGGGGAGTCTATGCTTTTACTTCTTTTCACACATTTGTGCAAGAGTGTACTCTCTAGAACATTTCTGAAATTCAGCATTCATGCCTGCGAAATGCAGTGCTGTTTGGGGAATCTCTCCTTGCTTTTATTTGTACAAATAAGTAACTGTAGGATCAAATTATACTGCTGTTGAAAGTTGGTCTTTTCTCTGCACTGTTGCTGGAGTACCCAATTTACTTTTCAGAATAGACATTTTGTATTCCTCAGATAGAGCTTGTGTAATAATTGATTCCAGGCAATCAGTTGAACAATATGAAATGGCATTTCACTCAAACTTCCCCTGCTAATGTTCTTTTTATTTCAGAAATACATGGAAAGGAGTACAGGCACTGAGAAGCCACAGTACTCGAAAACACTGTCTGCCGGTAGTAATTTCAATATGAGCTTTCTGGCATTTTGTCTGGCTTATACCTTTTCCTCTGGGGAAATGTGCTGGCCTAGTGTTGTGAATATCTTTAACATGTGTTGGATGACATCTCTTGAAGAGTGTGTCTTTAACATTTGTTGCTAGAGATAGGGAGCAACCACTTCTGGTACATCTGGGGGAATTTGCATGACTGTTGTATCCGGATGTTATTATTTATCCTGGAGGCTCTGAAGATTCTTAACTTATGTCCTTGGGG